>JAHZMT010002791.1:0-14950 GCA_027743785.1 Sinhomidia bicolor
AAACAGGAATCACGCATCAATTTTTGTCCTCCTACCACACCACCACACCGACAGGCACTTTTCTCTCCCTGTAAGATGGTTGACGACAAAAAGCTGATGAATGACAATACAAAACGTAGACCATTACTATATTTTGACATAAAACAAGTATGGCTATAAGTTTTTTTTTGACAACTAGCATGTTAATTCGATTTTAAGCACAGCCTTGCCATAATCCCTTCACTTTAAATGTTTTTGTACATGTTGTCAAACGACAGATAAGTGCAAGCTCAACCGCAGTTGAATTCAACAGGTGTGTACATAACATGCTTTTCATGATAGTAGTTCCTCCAACATACATACACACACATACTGTGAATAATACCTGTTGCAGGTGTAGAAACCGAACGAGTAAATGAAATGATAAAAATAGGAAATGAAAATGAAAATCGTAAGCATACTTTACTCAACCTAAAAACCTTGAACCTGTTACGACTTGTCTTGTCACAACGAATGATCTCAAGTCTACTGATTTACTATGCTATATAAATTCCTGTGAAGATTTTGAGGATTAATTCTTGGCATGTCCAGACTTATTATTATTATTATTATTAAGAACCATTTTAGGCAAGACAAATACTATCCTTTTTATTAACAAAAAGACTTCAACAGATATTCTATTGTTCATCTTGCGACATTTTTCTTGACCGATATAAATTCCGTGTGGATTTGATTTACAAAATAGAAATGATAATAATAATGGGTCCTTCTGACAAACATACTACAGACAAAATAGTTGTCATAATTTTTCTAGCACATTTTTTTGATGCTGTAATTATTGTTCATTTGCATAAACAAAACATAGTCATTTTCACTTTAAGATGATGGCATAATTATGAAGGCTTCCAAGTAAGCCTCAAAGGTGAAGTCGGTCATCAATAATGATTGATGGGCGACTCTGTTATTGTGCCATTATTAGTTAGCGTGCCATGCATACGACTGTCGTTTACTATTATTATTAATATTTATTGTTATATTTTAAAATAGACATGTCACCATGCTGGGTCGTTTGCCTTAAAACTTGTGGCGTCGCGGTTACAACGAACCAACTTCAACTACTCATAAAAATTATCCCTTAGTCAACATTCTAGTTCGCCTCGAGAGAATGGACGACCAATGCAAAATGTATAAATAATAATGGTAATAACAATATATAAAATTAAGACGAGTGTCGCCGTCACCAGGTAGAAAGCAATTTCTGATTGTTTGCTGAATGAATCACCATCACCAACCATCTCACTGACACTGTGAGTAGTAGTGGTGCATGTGGCGTGTTATGCAAACAAAACACCTAGAAGAGCGTTTCTTTAGAAACGGAACAAAGCAAATGTTTAGTTATTGCAACTCATTTGCTATGCAGCACGTTGCAATTTTATTTCTCTTCTCAGCAGAAACAACGCCGGCTTTGTGTGAGCTGTTGTAGTAGTAGTACACACAGCATTGCATTATGATGATTATGAATTCATTGATACTCAATTCAAGTAGTTTCTACTCCAATGTCTAGGTATGCTGACGTTGACAGTGAGCAAAGTCATCCTCTCATCTTGTCGTAGACAAACTCAACTAATAGGTATGTATAACAGTATTTAAGTATGTAAACAAAAAAGCTTTTTTGAAACCACAAATAAAACGGTGACGTGACGTCAGGTACTGCAATCGTAAATAGGTACTTTGACAGTCCGAAAAAAAACGTGAAATAAGTAGCGGTAGTAGTACATAAGGCAAAATATTAGAAATATTCAATATTGTTGTACTGAATGCACTGCTTGCTAAAACGACGCGAATGATGATGATGATGGTTTTGTGTATAGATTGTTTTAAACTTTTGATTTGTCTATCAGATTGAAAATTACATTGATTTGACTTTTTTTCTGTGCTCCTTTTTTCCCTCTTCTTCTGTTTCATTTTCATTTTATGGATGTTGTTTGTTGTGTGTACTCTTAATGAGCAAGTTAAAAACACCACCACCTCTCTGTTGACTTGTAATTATTGTGTGTTTGTTGCATGCTTGCGTACAGGCAACGACACAGGTAGGTGAGTAACGACAGACCGTTGTTGGTATGCCAAATTACCTTCACGGCGTCATTCATAAACTGGCGAGTTCTAATGTGGCAGCAGTTGTAGTAGCAGCCCTAATCTCCTTTCGTCCTTTCAAACAGCCGGTTTCTTTGTTTATGCGGATGCAATTTATTTCATCAGATCAGAAAGAAGAGTTCTTTGCTCTTAAAAAGTGTACGCACCACACAACACCACCGTGTAATCATCAGCCAATTCGATTTTGAAATACGTGCATACCAACCTGTAGTACACATGCGTTAGTTTACAGTCGTACGACATTTTAGATGAATCATTACTCTAAATTCAGCTAAAATTGCACTTCTCTCCCAGGCAGATGTGCTGTTTCCTTGAAAATATAAAATTAGAATTTCTGCACTGTTCACTTGTTCTGGGGAAACTGGGAAATGATACTTTTTGATACAGACTTTATTTTAAATGAATTTTTTAGTTGCAATTGTACAAGTGATGTGAGAAAAATACCGCTGCTGTACAGGAGTTAAAAATATATTGTTTCAGGATGCCCCATATTGCCTTAATTAAACTAATAGCACCAGTACTAAACTAGTATCGATTGTTACATATACATGTATTTAATTAAAAATTTAATGATATCTATTGTTGTTATGAATGACCAAAAGTTTTCAACTTTTCTGTATCAAGCAAAAAAAATCAATATTAAAACGTGTGCAAATCATTTATGCAGACGAGTATGACTTATGACCGGATGCTCAGACAGTACGTAAAGTCCCAAAAATGTCAGTAAGCATTGTTCGATAAATGTGTAAATAGGCTAAAAAACAAAATAAGCGTCAGCATTGATTTTGTATATACCTACCTAAAAGTCAAAGCAGAACATTTTTCTTCGCATCAAAGAGGAAAGCATATATTTAAAGAGAAGCATGCAAGTGGTAAACATATCACAGGAGGAATACTGATGCGTGTTCAAAATTCATAAAAATTCGTAATACAGAAGTAATCATGTGTAATATATAATAACTCATGAATAATATGGCTTAATAATAATAATAATAATACTCGATCAACCCTAACATCAGAGAGAGAGAAGGTACGATTTTTACTGCGTACAAAACTCTGTAAAAAAATACGCAAACCCTTGATTTCTGTGCAATATAATAATAATAAGCAAAACAACTCAAAGCAAAATGTTCAAAGCAAATATTCAAAACCACATTTTTTTCTATGATGCATACATAAACAATATATAAGCATTCAAACTCATGTAAGTACATACCAAGCATGATTTCCTTTAAGACCCAATAATTTGCCGTCTTAAAAATCGTCTCACTCAGTCCTCCTCTCATCAAAGAAACAGTCAATTTTTTTTTCTCAAGAAAATACACTTTCACGGCTTTTAGTGTTGATATTTCAAGAGAAATATATTATTGAATCCTGCGTCAGTCCTTTTCGTTTTTTTTTCTTTCTCTCTCTCTCTCTCTATCTCCTTTTCTTTTTATCGAATCACTTCACGTTGCGCTGCTACCAAAAAAATTGTTGCGCCCAGAGTTTTAAGTACTACTATCCACCTCAACAAAATACAAATACGACTACTACCTACTACCACCACAGAGAATAATTGACATCACAACAATCTGCAATAAATCACAAATTGCACACAGTTGCACATTTTTCAAAACTGATGAACTAGAAAGCTATAATAGACAATAATAAAAACGACAACTTGCACAACAATTGTTTAAAAGTGCATATTTAACACACTGCCAGCAACTTTTTTTCCTGCCACTTGCATCAAAATGTGTTGTTGTTTGTCGCTACTAACTACTACAATTTATATTACTACTACGGTCTTATCCGTGCGCTGTCAAAAAATACAAATGTTCTTACAAGACGAACAATTACCAAGTTAGCTTGTCAATGCATGTATGCATATAGTATTTTTTTAACTGATCGAATGACTAATATATATTATTATTATTGTTATTTTTTTATTGTATTGCCAACGCAAACAGTAAAAGTAATAATAATGCCTAATAATAAAATGGTCTCAGCAGACTAATAAATTTATTTTTGTTAATGCCAAAGACGCCAAGTAACAGTGGTGGTGATATAGATTTTATTTTTTTCAAAAAATAGGCAAGTATATACTAATATCGTTGTTACTCGACGACGCGATGTGCTGGGTGCAAGTAAAAGGATACCAACCACACTGACTGTTTTTGTTGTGCTGATTGCTACTGCTTTTACTTGTTTGTTGTTCCTCTTTGTTGTATTTTATTTTCTGATGATGATGGGATGTGTTTGTGTGTGTGATGTGCTCCGTCCGACCTGATGCGACGGTATGACTACGCTTATCCTTTTACAACTGCTGAATAAAAACTAGTGAGCCAAGGAAGCAGCAATAATGTAGTTGTTGTTGTTGTTGTTGCTTCTGCTGCTGCTGCACTACCCCTCTCTCATCATAATATCATCACATCATCTCATCAGTGAAGAGTATAAAGTGTGAGTAGTGATGGATCACCGTATAATAATAATACACAACGTTAAAAAGATGAATGATGATTGTCTAAAAACTGCTGTATAGTAAATATATGTATGTATGTATGTATGTATGAAATGAACTATGTTGTAAGTTAAAGTTTTATAAGTAAGAGGAGAAGGTAGCATGCAAAGTATGCATGTAATCTGACTGAAAAGTCCCATAGGATTGGGATGATGATGATGATGATTGTAAATATTACGAATTACGCTGCTGCTGTTGCTGCTGGTTCGATGAAAAGCGCAAACTACCTGTTCCTCCTGGGCTCTCCTCCGTCCAAACCAACCTTCGTAAAAATCACATCGCAGTCGTTTGATTTCAGCAGCAGCAACACTAAATATTACTGCATTTACATATAGGGCTCTCTATCTATCTGTGTGTGTGTCTGCCTGCGTGTGCTTGATACACCGTGCTGTGATTTTTTAGAGAGAGATGTTATATTGTTGCATTGAATTTTTGTATATTTTTTTGCGTGGATGATTGTTTCAATGGATAAAACACAATTATTTTCCTAGTTGTCGATGATAGTGCAGTTAGTAAGTTGGCAAAAGTGGTACTAGGATTAGGTGGTAGACGTTAAGAACGTTGATGATGAGATTGATATAGTATTATATTACTTCTGCAACTAGGTAACTACACACTGAATCAGATTACACTACATTATGCGTGTGTATATCTTGTTCTTGTACTTTTCTTGCTACCTTCTGCTATTGAATCATACCATGGGAATTTTTGTCAATATTATTATGCTTGTCTATAGTCTCTTGTCTGTGTCCATATTCTAAACCAGTATCGTGGTAATCTTTTGCAGGTAAAATAGCACAAAAACATAGATATTATGGCCGAAAGAATAAAAAAATATTGTAGTTTTAAGGAAATTAAAAAAAAATTCCAAACCATCTTTTATAAGCACATGTTGCTCCTTTCTGGTTTAAATGCAAACATATTGAAATTTTTCATTGTTTGTTGGGTTTTCTTTAATAAGTCATCATTATTGCTTTATATACATGCCTCAGAGGTTTTAAGCAAGTTTGAAGCATGCCATTTTCAGCTTTTGATTTTATGCAAAGGGTGTCATGCAAATACGAATATTAAATACTGAAAACGCTATTTAGTTTATTTGCTTTAAATATAAATAAACTGTGAAATTGCGCCTTGATTAGCACATGTATGTAGCGTCTATTGTAAAAATCTACTCGTTTGGCTAATTCATATTTAACAAACATGCTAAGTGGAAGCATAATCATATTATCTTTATTACAAATGTTTAACAAAGACGAGGGCAGACAATTAACAAACTAAAATGCATCAGCCAAAAAAAATCTCTGTCTGGCCGCTTAAACTGCAGTCTACTGCATCTCCTCAATAGAAGGGTTGTTTCCTTCAATAGTGCAATATCATTATATAAGTTAGGATTTGGAGAGTGACGACTCTCGTATTAAGTCACAAGTAGCAAAAATAATTATTCCCGTCTTTTTCAATGGCTGTCGTCGTTTGAAATTGTAATCTCTGTACGATCAGTTAAGAGATGAAAATGAGCGTTAAAAAAATCAACTATCCTCGATCAGGTATGTACATACACACATACGTATCCAAGGTGACAGTTATCATTATTCATGTGTTTTGGAAGATGAGTAGTGTCTGCATTAGTACACCTTACATGTTGACATTCTCACTTTTTATTTATCATCATCATTTATCTGTCTACATACTCTTGTTCACTAGGGCATGTACGGTGAACGGGATGTGAAAGTCCGTTCGCGTTCGTGGTATTGTTGCAAGCGGTGACAAACGTTTCTTCCTTACGTTTAAATCCAAGAGTGCAAACTAAAGTCAGAGAGTGTGACTGTGCCGTTGCATATTATTAGTTTTAGTTTACGTTGAGCTACGAGCGATCTTGGCATAGGTATTACGAAGATGCTTATGTCCATTTATTATTATTGTGCTTCCTCTAAAACATGCACATCTCTTGTGCACGGAAGGAAGCAGATTTCTTTAATTTGAGGTGTCAGCAACGAGACGTAAAGCTGTCAATGTTGTGAACATGACTCAGTTTGCAGCAAAGTCCTGCCATCATCTTTGAAAGCATACCTAACAATAGTAATAGCAGATTAATAGTAATAGTAAAACTGTGCTCGAAACTAGCTGTTAAATAAAATTATTTAAAAGCTATTTTCTGACTCATTAATACTACTAGGTTCTATGTACAGAATGCTTGAAGAGCTAATATAGGTATATAAAAATGTGGAAAGTCAAAAAAAATTACCATCAGCACATATAATATAAGGTGTTTCAAATTCCTAGGAAGATTGTATTGAAATTTGTTTTGTTTATTGATATCATAATATCTTTTTGAGATCATAATAAACCCAGCAAACCAACGCATATGTAAGAAAGAGAAATGACTCAGTTTCGTGAACACAGGTTATTGCAGGTAAATCCATATTTGCTTGCACCGACAAGAGCAATAAGCAAAAACATTTCTCGTTCAAAAATAATAAAACTTTTTTTAGCAAAAATACGAATACCTATATGCAAATAAAACCAGATAAGACAGTCTAAACTTTATCAGTGATGACCATGACCATACCCCACTTACCAACTGCAATGTATAACAAACTGGCTGCATGTTGGTCGCTTGAAAGGGTAGATAATTTCACAAGCCAGCAGCGTGTTGGTGGAAATGATGAGGAATAAATGAATGATTTAAAAAAATATACATAAAAGCGGAAAAGCGGTAATTTTTTCTCGTAAAAAGATGTGTCTATAATGATACACACACACGGATGCAGGAAAATTTGACGAACATTGTGTATGCCAATTTTGTTCCAAAAAAGCACAATGAACTTACTATCTGAATTTAATCTTTTTTTGTAAAATCGTTCTATAAAAAAGGGAACAAACTAATTTCTATTATTTAGCTTTAAAGAAAATACTTCCGCGATCGTCTAAGGTACGGAAGGAAGGCAGGGAAAGAGCCTCAAAAACAAGGAACCACCTTGACCGAAAGAAAATTTGGGTCTTCTGTAAGTTTGTCCTTGAATCATGTATACTTTGTTTGATGCGTGCCATATTAGTATACGATAAAGGGTCAATTTTCTTTATAGCAGGTGGGATCATAACATAACTTCCGGAATTTTAGCTCTGTTGTGAAAATGCAAAACGTAAGGTACTAGTCGCTACACAATTAAACATCTGTTCAATTAACGTTTGAATGAATTCAGGGTACGAAACTTTCCAACTTGGCATTTCGGATATTTTGTTTGTAAGTTGTTCCTATTAATTCTATCTCTTCATTTAAATAATCATCTATTGAAGATTTAACAAAACTAAATTATTATTTAACAAAGCATAAAGGGATTCATTTTCAATACATTCTGTATTACTTACTTGTCATTTTAAATAAAGTTTCTAGTTTAATGTATTTTGCATTGGTTGACAAATATCATGTTGTTACAATGAATATTCTTGTTATTAATTTGCATAGCTGTTGTCTGTGACGTGTGTTGATGATGTACTGTAATTTCGCTCAACCCTTTTCCCCTAGTTAAAGTTAAAAGTCAACTTCATGCTGAATGGACTTCTTCTATAGACAACAACGTGTATTGCATTATTTATCACAATAATAAAAAATTGTCAAATACAAAAATGATTTACCATTTTTATAGCGTTGAATTTTATTCAATTGTGCATCCTTCGTCCCGACTAGATTACAATAAAGGTTACATCTGCTGAGTTGTTCCACCTAGTTTCTTGTGAGATATATATTTCCAGAGGAAAACAAACAGTGTGTAACATCCATTTCTCCCACTTCTTTGCATGACATACCCAGCGGTTCCATGGTAACCTTTGCAGTAAGTAAATTATTTATTATATTATATAAATTATTCTTATAACATCCCATCATGCCTCGTTTCTTGACATGCCAAAACTCCAGTTTAACTCGTCATGCTCCTATTAATAATGCTACTTCGCTGATGTCCAACCGATCCAACCCAACATAAAAGATAGGTCAGGTCTCAGAAGAAAAAAAACAGCTTCCATGATAATAAATGAGCCATGCACTGAAATTGAAATGCATTGCATAATGCATAATGGTTACTACATACTTTGAATAATAGACTACACATTTAGTTTTTTAGAACATGCAATACAAAGATTAATCATCATATTTTTTTACCCATGTTTAAGCGCAGCATTTGCTTCCAAGTAACAAACTTGAATTGACATTCATTGTCAACTCGAATTATCTTTTTTTAAACACACGAAGAGAATGCAAACATACTGCATCCAATATTAATAGCTTTTTGTAGCTTTGCTTGCATTGCATGCAACAGTTATTCGTATATATATATAGAGTCGTCTTGAATATCTAGTACTGGTATATAACGTGTCTAGAATAAAGTATTAAAGAGAAGCATTATCATCATCACAAAAGGACGGTCATTTAAAGGGCACATGCACTCGGAAAGTACGTAAAGAAATAAATCTTCTCCAAATCATTCTCCTGCCACATTATATTACCACAAATAGTTTACAATCTCAATTTATTAAACTAATTTTTTTCCTTGCACCCACCATTCATTTTCTTCTCTGTGTTGTATGCGTTACTTTTCAAATGTAGGACCCCTTCTATTTCTAGCATAAATGCATAGTTCAGCATAGATAAGCGATGGAGCGAAAGCACTACTCACACGAACGAGCGCAGTGTAAAAGCTTTCTGCTACTTCAGCTGTTTCTCTACATGTGCTTGTATACTTAATGACTGACCAACAACCACTTTGCTTTACTAACAAAAAAACACTTTGACGAGATGATAGTTAGTTAATAGCTCATAGCTGTGCACTCACTCTACTTGGTTTTTTTTCATAGTCAATAGTAGCAGCATAGCATCATCGTCATCATCATCATCATCATTTGTTATCTATTAACAGCACTACTGCAAATAGAAGTCGTCGTACAATATGGTTATCTATCGTCGTCATGTGTTTATCTTTTCTCGTCGTCTTGTCTCTTGTCTGTGAATGATCACTTAATTTTCTCTATAATAAATCAAGTCAGTTATTTTTAAAGGATAAGCATAAAAATAAACAAGCAAGAGAGAACGCATTTCAAGTTCAAGTGCTGCTTGTTGGTGGTGACTGGTAAGTAGCTGATGAGAGTGTAGAAGTATATAGTAATAATAGATGGGAATTACATATTATTATTTTTTTGGAGTTTTAATAATATCTTCATTCTAATTTTGCCCTGCTACACACAACACACAGCAACACAGTAGAGCTTTTGTCTAAACAAAATGCGTTTCTTGTAATCTGACATTAAATAGTTTGTTGTTAAAGACGTTACTTTGAATTTGTGCTGGCAATCAATAGTGTTTCTGTGTTTGTTAGTATACAAAATATATAGTTTAAATAATAATAGGAGCCAGTATTTAACTTTACTGTCAATATCACTACAACGGACTCGTACATTCACTACAATCCACAATCAGGACAATATTTATTATTGTCTGGTAAAACTGCGCAGTTTGGGATTTATACCGTTTGCTACGTATGAATAGTAATAATATATACTATTAATTTTGTCTGTTCAGTTTTGTGTTTAATTGCCCTACTCTGCTACTGACTACTGAGTAACTGGTTTAGAGAAGCTACACAAATGAACATTATTGAGTTTACAGATTACGGTAAAAGAAACCAAGTAGTAGTGGTGGAAAGTTGCAGTAAGTTAGTTGCTGAGATACTGTCATCCAACGAGTTTCAGTTTTTTCATCCTATTTTTCGTGCAGCAATTATGTCTATTCAACAGCAAATCATTAAATTATGTCACTACTATTGCTACCCAGCTCCAGCTGCACAAAATTTGTATGAAAGTTATGGATATTCCAGTCTCGCCAGTAGATATTTAAGCGATTCTTCAGTATATATACAATTAAGGTTTTTGTCAACTTTCTCCACTAAGGATAAATTATACTACTTTCCTGAAAGTTAGAGGAAACAGGGTATGTAATTTATGTCTATCATTTTTCATGTTTCATCATGTTAACAAAAGTTAATTGTGTATTACATTTCGTTTATTAGAGTCAAAATAATATTCTAGTTTCTATGATATGCAGAATACATGTGGACTTCAAAGTGATAAGTAGCAAATACAATACTTATGAGATTTGAAGCGGCAGGTTTTTAGCTCTGTTCGATTCAGCTAAACGTCCCATGTTCAAGTCTGGAACGGTTTGTATTGGACGAGATTTTAGATGCATGTGCTTTTGATGCGAACTTCATTGCTTGACGCCTGCGAAGACCGCATTTAATTTGAGAAACTTTTGCTATTACAACTATTAATATATTGGTACATGTTTCCTCCAATGTTAAAAAAAATATTTGCTAGCAAGGGACAATGTTAATAAAATGTTGTTCAACTTTCTGGGATAAGAATGTTGAAAATACATTGTTTAGTTTATATTTCAGACGCAAATATGGCTACCTCGAAGACACGTTCTGGTACACCAAGTGAAATCGAGCAACTGCGGCAGTATTTTGGGAATGTCTCTGAAGAGGACTGTAAAACCTTGATAGAGGAATTTGGAGGCAGTGGTAAATGAGAATTATTTCTTTAAAAGTCATCAAAAGATTGAAATACGATTTTGTTAATATTTTTGACAGATCTCTCAGAAACTATACAAAATGTATATGAAACCTTGGAATCTTCACGGTTTTCTACAATTTCTGATCTTGTGTGGCACATCAGACAGGATCCCTCTTATGGTGTCAGGAGAAGCAGCTCATTGCAAGAAAGAAACTCCAAAAAGGATTCATGGACTTTGGCTAGATCCAAATCGTCAAATACAATCAGTAAACATGTTAGTGGGATGCAACAGCCTGCACCAACAGGAGCTGGACAGTCAATGCCATATAGTGGTACAAGGAATCCCATTCAGGTGCAGCGGTATGGTAAATTGGTTGACCCAAATGCAGTACGAACGTATCTTACTAAGTACATGCAAGATCATGAAATTCGATCTCTTCTGTACGATGTTTTCGAAAACCGATATTCAAAACTTTTAATTTTAATGCGAGGAGCATCAGGTTCAGGAAAGTCTACTTTAGCAAATGTTATTTGGAGTGTCTCGGCGACTGGGGAAATATGTTCTGCTGATAGTTACTTTGTGAATCGTAATGGGCAGTACAAATTTAACAAGTCTTCTTTAAGCGAAGCGCATGAAAGTTGTCGAATTCGTTGCAAACAAGCTTTGGGGCGTTGTGAAAGTCTCATAATAATTGACAATACAAATACCAGGGTAGAGGAAATGATGCCGTACGTTCAGATGGGTGTTGAGTATAATTATGAAATTAAAATATTAGAGCCTAAAACAGAGTGGAAAACGAAGCCAGGAATTTTAGCACAAAAAAATGTTCATGGAGTTCCGAAACGGTCGATTGAGTCACAACTTGAGAGATTCGAAAAAACAACGGCAAAATCAATGGTAGATAGAGTATTGAAACGCCAAGGAATTAACAAGGCCAATTACAAGCCAGATCAAGATTTAGAATGGGGAATGCCTTCTCCAGCACCCATGGAAACATGGACCAATACACCAGCACATGCACGAGCTGCTCATCATATGGAAACGTGGAATAGTGTACCAGCACATGGAAGAGCTGCTCAAATGGAAGCAAGGTTTAATACACCAACACATGGACGAGCTGTTCAAACAGCTGTGTTAACCTCAATGATGAATTCAATGTCTGTTTCGTCAACATCAACGAAACTAAAGGGTGCCACAACCTCTCCTTCACCCACACAAGCCAGTCAATTTCCCTGGTCTGAACCACCTCCAAATGCACCTCCGTCCCCATTGCTACTGTCCGATTTGGTCCCTGATTTGAACCCTGGGAAGAATAAAGATAGAAAGTCTAAGAGAGCAGGTAACTAAATTTGTATAGTATAATTTAATAGGCAATATTTAAATATATATAACAAACTAACTTGCTTAATGTATGGATGTATGTATGAATGTTGTGCAAAATGTATAAAATAATCCTGACTTTAACGATACTAATAAAGTACTTACATATTAATACAAGAGGTTTTAATGTGATACCATTGCATTTGTAGCTAAACGCAATGGAAGCTCATCCAACACTGATACCAATAGCTCCGATAGTTCTCCGCAAACTGTTCAATCAATTAGGTTTGAGGACCCGGCGCACTTAGAATTTGAGAAATTGCGAAAACTTTTTCCCAAAGTCCGTAAAGACGAAATGGAAAGAATTTTTAATTTATATGAAGGTAATGTTGATCTTTGTGCTTCTGCGTTGATGGATGATGGCAATGAAATGACTGGGAGTCTAGAATTGAACCTAATTGCAAATGAAGACGTCGCTCAGACTACAGGATGTGAAGATAACTTATGGGATTCAAACAGCGACTGTACTGAACCTCATACATCCAATGAACTGCAAGAAAAACCATCCAGCAGTTCTGATGACTGTGAGGAATTGGAAGTTTCAATGCCATTTGAAACTTGCACTGATGAAGGGACTGGTGATGACGAAACGGATGCCTTTGAAATGGTTCTTCCTGTAGAATTTGCTCGTACCCTGCTTTGTATCTACGGTGATCCCGACGACGAATCGCGATCTTTGTCACTAGATGAGCTAACGGTAAAGGTTCCAGCAGATGCTGCTTTTGAAATTTACAAGTCTCTGTACCATAACATGCATAAAGCGGAAAACGAAAACAGTCGGAGCAATTCAGAAGAGTCTACAAGATCTAATTCTCCTACTATTAATGGTACTGGTAGCATGGATGATGATGAGTTTAATGCAATAGCGATTAGCCTGAGTCAAATGGAACTGGAGACAACCTCAGGAGATCCTCAGTTGGCAGCAATTATCGACATTGAAGCCAAAATTACTCAACAAACTCAAGATGCATTACGATGCTACACAGCCCAAAATCGAACCATGGCTCAAAACATTCATTTTAGTTTGCTCAAGCAAGAGTATCCTTATCTCGACGCAGCAGTCATTGATGAGGTTTACATACAGTGTTTCTTGAATGTGGAAAAGACAAGATCCTCGTTAAATGAAATGTACCCACAATCGACAACTCACCTACAAACAAGCAAAGTAGCTCCAGTTACGAGTACCTGGCATCTCAAGTACAACCCTAGGGACGTCCAGTTGTACTCTGTAAGTGATGGATTCACTTGTTGACATTTTTTCAGCAATTTTGTGTAAATTATCGACAAAATATTAAAAATTTTATTCCTCCATTGAAGGTTGAAGATATGAAAACAGTACAAAAGTCATATGACGATTTGGAAAGGGAGTGGTTTGAGAATATGACAAAGATGAAGGAGTACTATAGTAAATGTAAAGCGTTGCCTAATCCTCAAATTAGAGGTCATTATATCTCAGAGGTAATTTAAAATTATAGAGGAAAATATATCATAACATTAATGCTGAGAAAATATTAATTGTAACTTGTTCATTGTCAACAAAAATTGTTCTCCTCTCACAGGCGCAGAAAATATCGGAGAAAATGAGAAAGTTGGCAGACGAAATGCAGTACTACAAAGCACTTTGCATAAACGCTAAGCACAAAAATGATCAAATACTTGATTTGCATGGACTGAAGATCAATGGAGCTATGCGTGTTTTAAAAGAATTTTTACAGGTTTCAACAATATTTTTTAACTGTTTACGAATGAAAATTTAACAAAAAGTTTTATTGGTCGCACAGTACAAAGTACAAGTTGTGTGTACGCCGTTTGATGTACGCCGAATATATTACATTTGATTTCCCTAAACAATGATTTTATTTGTTATTTTAGTATAAAGAGGAAGAGTTCTTGAAAGCTGGTACCCCAAAAATGATTCTTTTAATTATCACTGGTCAAGGAAAGCACAGTAGAAATGGTTCTCCCGTATTGCAGCCAGCTGTCCGTAACTTTTTAAATCAGCGGTACTACAGGTATTCTTTTTGCCATTGTAGTTTTAAATTATAAAGCGTGTACAATTAAGAGGTGGATTCGATCAACAATCGCCAAATATTTATTTGATTTTTTTTCCTGTGCTCCTTACAGATTTCACTCTGGAAAACCTGGTTCATACACAGTGATTTTAACTCGTGGCGTTGTTGGACGAAAAAAATAAAAGGGTACAAGCTCATCATAACTTTATAGCATCAATTTTCAACGCGTAAACACATTTCGGCGTTTTCAGTTTGGTATGTTCAGTCAAGTCGCATTTACAATGAATCGGACTCACAGTATCAGTGTACGACAAAGGATCGCTACCTTTTGATTCAACTTGTACACGAAATACTTCATAA
>JAHZMT010002792.1:0-32252 GCA_027743785.1 Sinhomidia bicolor
ATTTTCATAGTTTCCATACTTGTGTATGAGGGAGAGACGGAAAAAAGCACCACTTGAGGAGCTTAATCTGCTGGGTACGATATCTATATACCGTATTCCTTCCCAATTTACATACATACATACATTATTCGACTGCTTGACAGAGGAGACACGAGTAAATTATATCTTCAATATTTGATGTCACCGATCGTTTTGATTCATTAGATTCTGGCGAGAATTATATTGCCGTTGGGAAAGTGGCCTTCATCCAAGAGAATCTTTGAGTGATTTAATGGTAGCAGCTAAAGCTCACTTGAATTCACTGGATGACCACATACGGTTACTCCAGAAAAGGATTAAACTTTCAGAGCAGAAATTGGACGCACCAAATACTGGGTCGCCTAGCAGTATAGTAGAAGAGAAAAACACTGATGATGTGTTGTATCTGACTGACAATCGACTCAGCTATTCTAAGCCTCTGCAGAATGAGGTATGAATATATACAGATGCTTGAAATACTAGCTTTCCGTTTCATTAATTCTTCAGCATGCAAGAATTGAGCAAGTTTTCATTTTAAAAAATATTTTATTCACAGGTTAATTTAAAACTAAAGCAAAAAATTGAGTACGATCCTCTCATGAACAATCACGTTGACAAGTCTAGTGAGGGAATTGTGGGACACATGCAAACGAGTTGTTCAAATGAAAAGGTAGACTCATTTGATGCTGACTCTCCATTTCCTGAGGATGGAAACATGGATACTCTTATTGATGAACTGGAATCTGTAGCAATAGAATGGAAATCTGTTCGTGGGGCCAAGGAATGTCCTTGTTCTACACCTTTAGATTTTGCAACCCGGAAAGTAAGCATTTTACTCGTACTACATACCGTACGTATTTGTGTATACTTTCTTTCATATAGTTTATTTTATATGGTTAACCTTTTTCTACAGAGTCATTGTTGGAGATGCGGAGAAATTTATTGTTCGCGATGCTTAGACAAGTGGGTTTCTTTACCTGGACACATGAGTCAAAAACAGTCACCTGTTTGCCGGCAGTGCTACAGGGTTATAGTAAAGTCTAACTCGTTGGAATCCCCTGAATAATGTGATGCTAAATATTAAAGCTGGGGGCCTAATCTTCCTTTCAGCTCTCCGTTGTCATTCTATCAATAATATCCACTATATAGGTAGACATAGTTGCATATTAATAGAAAGTTATGCATTATTTATTTCTACGATGATGGTGTACAGTGGTTTTTTCTCGGAATATACTGAATTCACTCGAAAGAAGTTACTACAATGGAGAAAATTGAAGGATCTAAATATTCTATTATGACAAAAAAAATTTATCGTGATTTGACCTCGCCATTTCAGTTTGAAAGGCAGCATAAAAAAGTTTCAAAAAATATATATTGTAGATTGATCATTGTTAATAATGATTTAAAAGAAATCTGTCGTTGCAACCTCTATCTATTAAAATTTTGAAATATTATATTAAGCTGTTTTAATGTTTGCTGTGCAGACTTTACCCTTTATAATGCAACAATGTTTTTGTGTGATGTGTGGTGCCTGAAGCAGCTGAATGAAGTTATATACGCTTGCCTTGTCTAGGTGTTTATTTTTACTTTTAGTTAAATGTGTGTATTTTTTTTAGTTTCTATTACTAGCACATAAATACTACGTAGTACTTTAGCTATTAGTGTTGTTATATGTTAAAGCTTGTTGAATCGCACTTCTGAATTAAAGTGCCGTAATAAATTAACTCGACGTTGCCATTTGATTCGAGCTAATTACCGCAAAAATTAGTTTGTTCATTTTATTCCTCATTAATTCTACATTTTGAAACATTCATTTTCCTATGCTGTCATATGCTTAGGCAAAAAAATCCATTGAAAATACATGCGAGTTAAATTTGAAAAATGAAATTACCTACTTCCATGTACACAATCTTCAAGATTCTATACTACTACTACTACTACTACATAGAGCTGATTGAATATTGGAAAATGCATATAGGTAGATATTTTTAATTTTAAGGATTATAACTTTTGTTATTTTATCTCATTGATGCAATATTCCGCTCCCTCTTAATCAACGATAATTATGCCGTCTGTAAAAATTATTTTGTTCATTGTGAAATATTTTTTTCTTGGAGAAACATGCATACCTACCTATTTACCCACCTACCCATATACCTACACCACACTCTATTATTTGCTCGTCGTTTTGCATAAAATGTGGCTAGCTAGCTACCGGATTCTTTGCCATCAATGTTTGGCGTGTCATTCCTCTCGGCGACTTGTACTCTCAACCAACACTTGTGGACAAAGACGACATGGGCATATAACAGCTTTTCAAAGCTACAGTTCATGTGAATGCATAAAATTCATGGTAAGACAGAATAACCTTTGTAAATATGAAATATTAACAAGGTAATCACAGAGTTCTAAAAATCGTAAATGCTATTGAATGCTCAACCACTAAACTTCAATACACGAACAAACTGATCTTCAGCTACATTCTTTCAGTACAAAACAAGTTCTGCGTTTCCAGTTTTGTTTCATACTTTTGTTGTTTTTACACAATGTTTTTTATGCACACCTACTTGCTTTCACGAATATTTCATATACTGGTCACCACCACCTCTATCTATCTAACGTGCTAACTATTACTATGTCAATATAATCAGGTGTAACCAAGATACCCCAAAAGGTAGTAGTAGTAGTAGTGGGCTGCTATTTGCACACACGAGGAATTAACCCGTCTCTCTCTCATTTCTGAGCAGTAGTATATTTATACAACTTGTTAATTAATATTACATAATAGTTACACTAGCCTGCTATATACATGGACATGCCGGTTGATACCAACTTTTATTATTTGTACGTTACCAACAGCACATATTATTGATATTTTATCATCAATTTTCATTCAGTCAATATGAAATGCGTTCGTGCCGCTTGTGTAGTTTGTTGAAATTGTTTAGTGTGTGATTGAATAACTTCTTTTTTTCATGACTTGCATTTGACTGTATAACTGCCCTTATAATAACATAAACTAGGCGTAAGATTAGAGCTCCATTTTCTAAAGACGAGATTTTTCGCGTGCTTTTCATAGTTAAAACAGCATGTATTCATATATAAATAAATTTAAGTAACCTGTTAAATGGATAAACAATATGTATGGAACATGTAATCATGATATGATAGCTGGATCTATCTGGGTGCTAAATAGGGTTGTGGATGAATGAGGTGCTGTACAATTAATTTTTACGAATAATTGTCGATCATGTATTTATATAAACCAGGCCTTTTGGAATTCAGCAGGGCTGGACAAGTTTTTTTGTTACTTTTTAATAATTATTTTGTAATCATTGATTTTATTTCAAGTTGCAAGACAGTTTTCCAGTTTACTTATTCTGTTGATTTTGCAATAATGCGTTCAAACACAATTTCTATTTTCTTTTGGTAAGAGCAGCAAAAAGTGACGAGACAAAAGTCACATTCACATTTCCATTCCAGAACAACTCCACTTGAGCTTAAGTCGTTGTATCAAATCTTTGTTTGTTAGTTCAATGTTGGATCAAAAGCATACACAACTATCAATTATCAGACTGTCCCAATTTCTCAAACATTATGCATAGAACAAATGAATGAAAAGATATTCGTAGTAACCATAAATTGCACGCCATCTTCACATAATATAGCATAGATGCAGTACATTATATTTATACATACAAAAATCAGTATTTAAAGTCTTAGAAAGACAAAAGCTTTTATAGCAAAAGAGAGACATATATACAGAGAATTGAAAACTTTGAATTTGAAGCAGTTATACAGTTTACCTAGACAAAACTTTAATTTTAAAATAATATACCATATATGTAGTATAGTAGAAATTCAAAATTGTAAGGACTTCTAATGGTCAGAACTCGGAACTGCCTAAATTAAATAAGTTTTCAACTTTTTGACTATGAAACTTTTGAGAAAAATTTGAAGCAAGTAGAGGACAATGCATAAAGTCTATAGAGCATATATATGCACTCTCCAACGAACTGACAGGACAACAGTCTAATGCTGTTGTTTGTTCCCTTGTTTGCTTGTTTAAAATACACATCAAGAGAAGGCCAGCGAAAACTAAAAAAAATGCTGACTCTCTAGTTCCAGCCAATCCTTACCATGATGGCGAAATGGTCACCAATATATTCTGATAACCATCGTTATCGAATATGCATAAAATAATACTTCTACTACTGCTACATACACTACTTCTATACGAAATGCAGTTGTTCTGTCGACTATATATGTGCAGATATTATTCCATGTATTCCAAATGTCCAAGTTGGTCAGTCCAACGATACACATTTGCAAATGAACATTATCAAGTCAAGTAAATAAATGAACCAATTTAAGCTACAACCAAGGAGCGTATCAAATTATCATGACTTTTGAATATATGTGGCATATTCTAAAACACTCTAACGACAATGCAATGATGAGCAATAATAATATTTTATAATAATACTTTTCTGCTGACAGACGTGTCATCTTTGTGCCAACAGCCTGAAATTATTGTACCGTTGAAATTCTTTCGTTGAATTTCAACTTACTATCGTCCTATCAACGTCCATTGGATTAATATGTTGCATTCGAGCTTTCCATGTTCGACCATTTAGAAAGTTTGAAATTAAAAAAGCAATCGGTATCCATCGGTTGCCTTCCGTAAACCGAACGAACAGGTGAACAAAAGTAAATGCTTTCCGAAAACATTACAAAAAAATCAAAATTGTTCTCTGGACGTGCTTACGGTTGGACGGACGGACAGAGTGACACGGTATCGTTAATAAGGACCTTGCTCACTTGCTCGAGCTCCTTAAAAAATAAACTCACAAGAAGAAAAGGCAAGCCAAGGAGAAAATGCAATGCAGTACATACAACAGCGATGTAACTTAGCAGTCAGTCAGCAGCACACACATCTGTCTAGTTCTACTAGTAGAAGAGTGGTTATCATCAGCAGCAGCAACAACGTTGTTTCCTTCTCTTCTTTCTGTTCGCCAAACCAAGTGTAAAAAAACCTTTAAGCCATTTTATTCGTTTCCTCCACTCCACCGTCGTCCACACTATCCATCCACCTGCTCCATCCAAAAGAACGACAACGCATATTTTGTGTGTCTTCCTTTCCCCTATCAGTCTTTCTCTCTCTCTCTCTCTCCGTCTACCCAGGTTATCCTTTGTGTGTGCCGTTACTGCCGTTGTAGTGGAAACGGTTAGTGAGGCGAGCGAGCAGAAGTAGTAGACCTCATATTATTCGCCTTCGTCGTGTGTACATATATACGCTGTATAGGTATCACCACGACACAAATATATTCGCTACAATACCCCATTACGCCACCATTAATCCATCCAGCCTAATAACATACCACAAGCTTATAGACGAGTTGCTGCTATCAGAAGGTGGTGCAGAAAAAACCTACCGTCACTGTCACGTTATATACACAACAAGTCATATGGATTGAATTGAATTGGTTTGGTAGTTGGTGTAATAAGAAGGAGCTGCTTCAAGCAGGCAACTTGCTTGCCTCTCTGCTGCTGCTGCTGTTGCAAATGCAAATGGTATCGTTTTGTAGTAGTGAGTGACCGTCGTCGTCGTCTTGCATGCTGGCTGGCTTGTTGGTGGTGGTGGTGTGCGTTGTTTGTGAGGCTGACTGACTGCATTGTGTAGTATAAAAAGGCGTGAAGAGAGGATTGAGGAGAGGTATTAGTAATGCCACGGTTGGCAGACCCAGTTCGTGCTCGTTCGCTGTTGTGTTCAAAGTTGGAACAGCCAGCAGTCTTCGTAAAACGTGGAGGTTCAAGAATGCCCAACATCAAGGTGTTCTCCGGAACATCGCATCCGGATTTGGCTCAGAATATTGTTGACAGGTTAGGACTTAGCCTGGGGAAAGTGGTGACCAAAAAGTTTTCCAATCTTGAAACTTGGTAAGATATTTTTGTACTAAAAAATCTCTATTTTTAATTTGAAAAAAATGGAAAGCAAATGGACTGCGAGAATGTTTCTGTTGGAATTATCATGGTGTCCCTCTGTCTTTCTTCATCTATTTTCATTACCGTTGCAAAATCCTATGCCTGAACCAACCAACTGATGTGTGTGTGTCTCTCTCTCTCTCTCTCTCTGTCTTGCTGAGGAGATACAAGACACAAATAAACGGCTGGCTGGCATGGTCATGGTCGTATTATCATTATCAACAACGGCAATAGAGAAAGTGATAATATGTAGTAAGAGGCGCATTCACTTTTCCCCGTAATATCACTGCCATACTGACAACTACTGTTCTTATCATCGTCCCGTTTACGGTTTAATAAATTATGCATTTGTAGGAAGCTACCGCAAGTATCATGTCTTGTTATCATGTGTTTCCCTCCTTCCAATAAATGCTCCATGCTCTTGTGTATTTCTGCGTTTGAAATAAACATGTCACATGTCATCCTTCAGATCAATCATTAATTTTTCCAACAATCTGGGAAACACACTTTATCAGTTTAAAAAAAATTAATAATAAACGCGTATTGTCTATCAGCAAATAAAATATACAATTTTGTATACTAAAAGATGGGCATGCAGCACACATCATGTAGACTTGTGCATCTCATTCAAAGTACAATGCGGTTATATAGTCACTGTCATCATACCAGCTATAATTTAGACTTCTAGGAAATTGTCATCAAATTTTAGCTGTTCAAAGGATTTCAAACTGAAAGAATTCATTTCAGTTTCTATTAATTACACATTTGTACATTATGTTGGCACTGACTAGGTGTTTTTTTATTGTTTTATGGCAGTTCTTTGAAGAACCAGAACTGGTCTAGATAAAATAGCTGAATGAGCATAAATTATTTTCCATCGTTCGAGTCTCATGATGTAATATAAAATGCATAATTCAAAACAGATGTTTCGTATTCTAATTTAGAACTATGATATGAAAGCTTGTAGATGACGCGTTTTACCTTGTGTTATTTTCTTCAAACCGATTAAAATTTTTATTTTAGTGTGGAAATCGGAGAAAGCGTTCGCGGAGAAGATGTGTACATCATTCAGAGTGGCAGCGGGGAAGTGAACGATAATCTCATGGAGCTGTTGATTATGATCAATGCATGTAAAACTGCATCCGCATCTAGAGTCACAGCCGTCATCCCATGCTTTCCGTATGCAAGACAGGACAAAAAGGACAAGGTAAGTCTGAGAGTGATCTGATTTTCATGCATACCAGAATACTTGAACTTTTACCAAACTGCTATACAATATATACACAACAAAGAGATTCTTTCCATGTCTGCTATTATACTGCTACTCATTCGTCACGTCTGCTTTGTGCAGAATGCTTCATGGAATCGTTCAAAGTACACATTTTATTACATGTTCGTTGATTGTTGCTACTAAACAAACGCTTAAATGACATGAGATTTTGAAAATTAGCATATTATGTGGACAATAGTACAGTTTACATTATTTGACAACAATACGGACATAGTCGACATCTTATCCAAAAAATGCTTGCGATTCTACTATTGAACTAACCATGTGAAATATTAACACTTGCTTGTTCTCTTTACTCATGCTTTCTGTTTCATTTTAACCTCAGCTATTGCTGTATTAAGTACATATATTAGTGGCTCATATTGTCTTACCAAGCTAGAAAAAGGAAAACTTGCTGAGATTACACTTGAAGAAAATGGTCTAACAAGAGGGTTCTGGGTTTACAATCAATATTTGAAATCTAAAAAAATTAAACTTTAAAGTCACATTAACATATATTATGTATTATGACATGACATGATGATGGAAACTCAAAAAGAATGCCGTTTAATCAAAACTTGCATAATTGACGTGTTTTACACTTTACCCCCAGCGGAGCATAGTATTGGGCAATACATGTTGACGGTAATTACATTTTAATTTCATAAATTCAATCGGCCATCTGCATTCATAAATGCCAGAATAGATTTTTTCACCTTTCGTACCGAGTAATTCATTAGAGAAAAAACAGTAGTAGTAGTAGTAGTAGTACAACTACAGGCATCAATCATCACGGATAAGATTAAAATGGAATTATTATTAGAAATTTTCAACTTGGGCTTACCATCATCATAATCTGTTCCGCTATTCATTTAATGGATAAATAATAAAATAATGTTTAACAGGTTGGTTTACAACTTGTTCATTTTAAGTCATGTCCCACGTGCAAAGCAAAATCAGCTTCAGAGTAGGTATAAACGGAAAAATACTTGGTTTATATATTTGTTCTGCAAAAAAAACGTTATCTTCCACAGTCCCAGTTCATTCTCTTCCACTCTTCACAATATGTTTTGTATCAAACCCCGCCTCACCAAATGTTCATCTCTTAACGCAATAAATAATTCTTGATTGAATTTAAATGTGAGAGGAAAAATGTCTGCCAGTGATGAAAAACAACTTAGATGGAAAGGCGTGTCAGCTCCTAGGTTATCTTCCCTTGACCTTTAGTTTATCCATCGATACCAAAATGGAAATCACAATAAAAAAAAGATCCGTCATTCCACACTTGCTTACAAGTAGATATGTGTGTATGCAATACAGTAATAATGGTTAGACTAGCAGTTTGGAAAACAGACCGACTCATATTTTAATCCACTTATGCGTGATAATAAATCCGATCGTATTAAAATCGCATGAATTAAATATCTACTATGTACGTACATCAAAAAATGATAAGCGTATGCGCTGACTATTTAGTCTTATGACTTTTTTATGTCACAGGGTCACCCATCAAAACTAAAAGTCTTTCATAGCGGTTATTAGATACCTACACTATCTCCTTCTTACGTGTATAGGTACGCTGTACGCTCGTACTATAAGCAAGAAAAGGTAATTTAAAAAAAGTGAACATCTTTTTTTCCTCTCCCTCTCTCCCTCTCTGATGACATCTTTTTCACTACTTTCATACTGTCCAGTGTTGGTAGCACTAGTTGTACTTTGTTACATAGCAAAATGTTAATTCTTTTGATTTTATTCAAAGATTTCGAAGCATTTTTTTTCAAGTTACATTACAAATGAGGGCTCAATAGCATCATGTACATTTACGGAGAAAATGCTGAAAATAATACTGGTTTTTATTGGATTAGAAGAGCTTTGTCCTTCACTTCTTCAAGTATTTAAATGTGGAATCTTTCCTTTCTAGAACAAGAGTTTGCCCATTCCATACATACCTCCATGCTATTATTAGTATAGTGATGTAGTATGTTTAAGTAGTGTGGTGGTGGTGTCTCCTCGTCAAGTAAGCACATATGCATAAAATCCAGAAAATAGGAGAAAACATGAAGATTGATGCTTCTTGTAAGTTGATATTTTTCCTCTCTCTCTCTCTCTCTCTTTTCATTCTCTCCACTTGAGCGTGTCTCTCCTGAGCTGTAGCAAGTAATGTGAAGAGAAGAAGAGGCGACGGAATTTGTAGGTTTCCAAAATCTGGAACTTCATATTACGAGCTACTACTTCGTGTTATCACCATTACTACAGGGCATCAGTCAGAAGATGGATAATGTTGCTTTTTTTTCTTTTCAAGCATTTATTTTCTTTTTCGGAAAAACCTAACCTATTTTCACTTGTTCGGGTTTTTTTATCAAGCGAATTTTCTCATGACACATGTCAGTACAAATACTACGTCTATATATCATAATATTCTACTTTTATTCTGAACACTATTCTCAACTCACAGACTCTGCTTCTTTCTCTCTCTTTCTCTCTCTCTCTCTCTCTCTACATGTTGCACCAACTTTCTCTCAATATTTTTCCATGCTTTCTGCTCTACTAACTTAAACCCTACAAAATATAAATAGTACCAATTTACTTAATATTTGTATTACTGCGAATATGTAATATTACACACACCGAGCAGAATAAGACCTGAATTTTCATTTGAAAAAGCTGTACACGTAAATGTAAGAAAAACATTTTAAGATACAAATTTTCACGACGACACAGACTGTGACTTTGCCTGTGGTGATGCGGATGTGCTTTTTATATCTTATGTTGCTCATAGAAGAACGTTTTCGTACCAGCTTCACGCTGATGTGAGCAAGTCCCTGGAAAATGGCATGTTGATAAAGTTGCTCGCTGCAATTAGACATATCTATAATGGGTGCTATATTTATGTATGTACATATTTTCCCCTAGTATTCTCCCAACTTTGCTCAAGGAAAGTTTGTTGTTTGCAAATTTCCCAGAAGACTTCAATCATGTTATTTACGTACAATGCGACTACATTCAAGCACGCTTTTTTTACTAATTACTATTGATAGGTTGTGCTGCTGTACTTTATGCTTCTAAAAATCTGCCTTTTTAGCAAATTGCTTGGTATTGATTTTAGTACTCTCTATTGTTGCAGTATTTTTTTTACAAATACCATATATGCAATGTATTGTATGATAATACTAATGTATAAGTTGAGAATAATTTTTTACCTGGAATCCTTCATTAGAGTAGGTATTAATTTTCATCTTTTCCTCATCTTTTTTTTTGTTGATTTTAATCACACCAACTTTTACACATTTACTGGAATTGCCAACTACTACTACTACAACTACAACAACAACACATCTTTGCAGAAACAACAAGGAATTATCATTACGGTGAGTTGTGTTCCTTTCATAACAATGAATGTGTTTTCATCTTTGGTTTTTTTTAAAGATATATTTTTTTTTCATTTCCTTCTTTCTACATTACACTTTTGCTTTCTTCTCTTCCATACTTCTCCTTATGTTTTGTGAAATCTTATGTATAAAAGCGTGTCAATTGCAATGTTGTGTAGCGAGTGTTGAATGTGTGTCAGAAGTGATCTGATTACTCTTTTCTATTCTGATACATACGTACAGTCTATATGTATACTGCTTTGTATTTTTTTTCCATTTCCGTACTCTATTTTCTTACAGTAAAGTAATTTTGAGAAATACAGACAGTGCCGCATTTTACCGTTTGTATTTTTTTACCCATTTTGTTCTTGTGATTGAAAATACTCTTTACTGATGTGATTTTCATACAAAGCGCACATATAGGTATCCTCTATTCATTCGGCATTTAATTCATAATGACAGGAGATGGTCTATTGAGATGGAGGAAGTTTCCAAGAAATTGAAATGGAAAAGCTAAAATAGAATTCCTAAAAAGCATTGGCATAATAAATATCGCATATTTATATATTTCCATGTTCAATTTAAATTTTCTACTTTGAAAATATAATAGGTTATTTCCGTTCCAGTTTTTCTTTGTTTGCTGTATTTTACGGAGTCTCTATAAATATATATTTGAGACTGACGCACAGTCGTTATCAACGTAGTAGTAGACACTGCTCTGGTGTATATGCATACATGCAACCTTTGAACTTCATGTATCTGATGCTTGTCTGTTATTCTCTCCTGAAATGAACAGAGTCGAGCCCCAATTTCCGCAAAGCTGGTTGCAAACATGCTGAGCGTAGCTGGAGCAGACCATATTATCACTATGGATCTCCACGCATCCCAGATTCAAGGCTTTTTTGATATACCCGTGGACAATCTGTATGCTGAGCCAGCCGTGTTGAAATGGATCAAAGAAAATATTCCAGAGTGGCGTAATGCTATAATTGTTTCTCCGGATGCCGGGGGTGCCAAAAGGTAAAACGAAATGTAGTTTAGCGTAAATGATGGAGTTTATGATCATTAATTAAGAAAATAATATGATATTTGGTAATTTACATGACATGTGTACAAGAAGGATTTGTACCTAGTGTTAATGCGTAGGTGTACAACTTTGTTGTGAAACTTGTTTACAGAGTTACTTCAATCGCGGATCGTCTCAACGTTGAGTTTGCTTTAATTCACAAGGAACGGAAGAAAGCCAATGAAGTGGCTTCTATGGTTCTGGTTGGCGACGTTAAGGACAGGGTGGCAATTCTCGTGGATGATATGGCAGACACTTGTGGTACCATCTGTCATGCAGCAGAAAAGTGAGTCTAGTCTTGTAGCTAGTTAGATAATTAAATTATTTCTGATTGCCTTCTACTTCTATCAACCAAACTAAGCAGAAAACATGACTACTTTTGGATATTTCTATACATAATTACCTGCCTACTTTTTTCATATGGAAAATTAGACTTTTGGAAGCTGGTGCAACAAAGGTTTACGCAATTCTAACTCACGGAATATTCTCTGGACCTGCCATTTCACGTATTAACAATGCGTGTTTTGAGGCCGTTGTTGTCACCAATACGATTCCACAAGAGAAACACATCAAAGAGTGTCCCAAGATCCAGGTAAATCATATTCTCGCATTCCCCCTTTCATGTTTTTTTCTTTTTCTAAAACAGTGTAGTGTGACGCCAGTAATAGACTGCGTTGTTAGTTCTTTTGTCCAGTTTTGTTTTGCCACTTTGGTGTTTTTGACATTGTTAAATTGGTTTTGCAATTTAGTTTTTTTGTTACTTTCTTTTCTAAAATCAAGTGTACCGACATCTCATTGATTATTGCGGAAGCCATTCGACGTACTCACAACGCGGAATCTGTATCATTCCTCTTTTCAAATGTTATGTAAACTTCCATTCCGAATAGCATCATTCGTCTTACATTCCCCCACACTTTTATCCTTGCTTTCACCTTCATCGTTTCTATTCGTTTCCTCAAGACGCTCCAACTGGTAGATGCACGCATTTGCATCACTTTTTATGAGTCTTTTATTTTATCGTAGAATCTCCTTATCAACACTTTTTAGTTGTATTTTTAGCTTTACTGATATCGTTTAATCCATATTTCAGCGAGTTGGGTGATAGGTACGCATTGTACCAATCGATCGTCACTTCTTTTTAGCCAATAATAATGCATGGCACTGTCATCATTGTGTTCGTTTTTTGCGTTTTATTCCCTTGATTTTCTCATTACCCTTTTTGCTCGTGTCAGGAAAAAAACACATTGCCAAAGTCAGCAGTTTTTTCCCCTTTTCAACTTTCCAACACTTTTTACCTATCTGAAGCAGTAGAATAATGGAGACAGATTTTTTTTTCTATTTGAATGCAAAACTAATTATACATGTCCTTCAAAGTTTCCCTTTTTGCAATACTTGTATGTAATGTCTAACCTTCCTTCCATATAACCATCATTACCAAAGACTGTCCTCGCTTCCTTTTTCGCAATTGCCACACCGTTTTGTAGTTGCTCTTACACAACTGATTTCTCCGAGACGGTTCCAGGTATGAGTTTTGTTGGAAGTATTTTGTTTGTTCAACTATTTATGTACAAATATGTCAATATATAGCTCTTTTGTGAGAATGGTTTTTAAATGAAGGATGGGCTATATGCACACAATTTATTGTTATTCTTCAGACAATGTTTAGAAAAAATCATTACATTTGACTTTATTGTCTTTTAGTGTATCGACGTGTCAATGATGTTTGCCGAAGCGGTTCGTCGTACACACAACGGAGAGTCCGTGTCGTATCTTTTCTCAAACGTTCCTTACTAACTCGTTTTACATCATCACTCTTTTTTTTAGCAAAAAAAAACACAGGGTGAGCATTTCAGAGCGCAAGTAGTTTAAAAAATATACATACATATGTAACTCATCGTCAGTACTTTTGTAAACAAGGTACACCCCTCTTTACTTAATCCAGAAATATCTCCACATTGTGAATGAAATAAATAAAAGAAAGTGAGTAATGTGTGATTTTGTCTTATTCAACATGATCGTTTCGATGAAGTCTTAGTAAAATAATGTAAAATAACGCAGCTCTCATATCAAAAGAATCTTATCCCAGAAAATCAACTACTCTGTAATTTTATTGTATACATATTTTAATGAATGCAAAAAATCATTTAGCAGTAAGCAAAGTACTTGAAACTAATATTTTTTGGTAAAATTATTCAAAAAACCTCGCCAAAAGTATACTTTACTATAAAAATGAAACCTTATACCTGTATGTATAGGGGCAATCTATCAGCGTCCACGTAAATTTCAATAACCTCTCTGGTCAGAACGTTTTTATCCAATTTTAGCCATATATAACTCAAAGGAATCATCATTGTTCAGTGTCCAAGTTTTAATAAAAACAGTTTTTAAACACATTCTCACGCATTATAATGGAAACATAATATATAATTGTTATGTAATGTACCCATGTAGGTAGGGTGAACAAATATATATATACAAATAATATGTTTTGTTGTTGCAGAAAAGCATTTCTATAAAATAAAGTAAGCAAATTGTACACATTTAGAAAACTTTTATTAAACAAATACATGTACGAAAATTGTAAGTCTGATTGTATTGTGAACAGATATCAAAGTAACCCATATGTAAACAAGGTTGTTGCATCACACGAGTACCGGTGCTGTCCATAAAATTGTTGTTGTTACTCATCCATTTTAAGTAAATCCAAATAATTGTTTGAATGAAATAATAAAAATGCACTTAGAAGTTATTGTAGTATTTACAAACTTGGTTGGAAGCAATGTTTCTGAATTTTTTTATTGAAATTTATTTATTTTATCTGATGAAAAATATAACATTTACGCAAAATGGTATTGCGTTATGAAATTTATATGATGTCGTTTGTTTTCTTTAAACTGCTCATTTAGCGAGAAATTATCAGTATGTCATAATGTACGCATAAATTACTTCAACTTTGGAAGATTTTCTAATGTCATGTCAGCCAACTGTTGGGCATAACCCTTGCCTTGGGGATCGGGAGTCAAGGATGCAATGCCTCCCCCACCCAGAGAGTTTTTTAGAACAAAGTTAAGCCCATGAACTCCTGGCAGCTCGAATCTTTCACATTGCCCCTTGTCCTTGCCAGGCTGAAATTTGTGCTGAAAATATTTTTCTACCATTGATGCTGTGAGATGGGTTTTAAGTATTGGGTAAATATCAGGCGTTCTTGCAATAACGCCAATGTTGCATGTATCGCCCTTGTCCCCACTTCGAAGGAATGCTAGGTCACTCAGTCGGTACTTATGAGGGCCAGTTGCTTTGGCAATATCGCCCTGGCTGCTAGTATTGGTAGAATCTCCTGCTTCGTTTTTGGACACAGAATATTTTTGCTCTGGTGATTTGAAAGTTTCTTTGTGCCCAGTGGATATTTCAATTTGAATTTCAATGCTCTCTTTAGGAGTTAGGTAGGAGAAAAATTGTATTAAAGGAGTTGGTTTTGGTCTCCCAGAGACGACTGCAGTAAGTCCAGGAGCCATTCCAGTTCCAGCGGATGCAATTTCTTTGGAAAAATACTAGTAGAATGAAATGAAAGAAACCATATATACCTATATAAACCATAAAAGTTTATATAGTAATGATATACTTGCTATTAAGATTTTTACTTCAAGCGCTTTCTTTTCTGGATGATGTACAGACATCCACAAAGCTCCATCCCGAGACTCCAAATTACTTGATCTGAAACAATTAATAAATATTGTATTACCGCTTGTATTTTAAATGTATATTACAATGTTTGAGCAATGAAACGCGGCTAGTTTTGCCGAAATATCTTTACAACTCTGTTTACCTTGCATGAGCACCATAACTCTCTTCCGTTCCCAACATTTGAACGTGAACTCGATGAAAGTCGGGCAGTTTTAGCATCTTAAAAATTTCTCTAGAACGTTTGATAATAGCATTCGCAGTTTTGTGACCTTTCTCTCGTGTTTTGGGACCAATCACAGGACAAACGGCTACACATTTCCAGCCATCTTGGTATGTGCCTCCTGGAAGATGGGAATGTTTTCAAGTGAGGCAATATCCAAACAACAGCAATGTATATATTAGCTAAAGTGGTTATTTATTACTAACAACAACGCTATCAAAAGTGTCAAATCGATATGAAGTTATCGATATTGCTAATAATGTCAGTTTTTATGTTCTTTCAGATGGTAGAACAATTAAATAGAATTGGATTCAAAATGAATAGATTTTATTTTATTACCATTAGGTGCTCCTATGTCAAAATATTAGCTCATTCGCTAAAAGTGCTTGACCATACAGATGGAGAAGCTTTAATAAATGTAGCTGTCATTACGTTCAGTCGCTGAGGTTGTCCAAAATTTGAAAATTGAAATGAATGACAATTATTGACATGACTAAATGACTAGAGCAAATGTACATTTTAAGGTTCACTACGATCAGATAGAGAAAAAGCGATTCCAGTCTTGTGGTTTGTGTCGTGTGAGTGTGAGACAGAGCGATGCGATGACGATGTACATCGTAGTGAAGAGAAGATCTTTGCAAGCACAATATCCGGATAATAAAAATTCTTAAAGTACTTTACATACCTTACGAACCAATTTTATGACAAAAACTACCCATTTAAAAAGTGTACGAAAATAATGAACACTACCACGATGTTGAACACGATCAAATGAATCATATTATTCACCATCACCATTATTACCATACAAACGGTACAGTGTTGAATCTACGTACGATGTGATGGTGACGATGTGTTGTTGTGTGGTGGTACATGAAGCCTTCTCTGAGAAAGGAAGATTTATGCAAGCACAATATCCGTATAGCTGTTCTATAAAAATATACTATTTTATAGTCCTATACTTCTATATACTATATATATACTACATATTTTATGCTATAGTACTATAGGCTATAGTAATTCAAGCTTCTTGAATTTGACCGGAGACATGCCAGCCTTGATAACACTAACTAATCCTAGCTCTTCATCCCCGTAAATTGTACTAGACTGTTGTATGTATTCTCTTTTTGATGCGTGATGGTGGAGTTGGTAAATAATAATAAATGTTTCATTCATGACTCATATGACATCGTTCAACATCGTAGTATATATATAGGTATGTACAAATTTATATATCGACATCGTTCATTATTTTCGTACTTTTTATATGGGTAGTCCTTTGTTGTAAAATTGGGTATGCACTATGCACAGTACTTTACTCATTTTTGTTACTCGGATATCGGAAACTGTGATTGCATAAATCTTCCCTTCATTACGATGTACATCGCATCGCTGTCTGAGACAGCCTGTCTCACACTCACACAAAGTAAACGACATAAGACTGGAATCGCGTTTTTATCGTTGCTATAGTCCTATAGTCATGCCAATAATTGTCATTCAATGTCAATCTTCAAATTTTGGACAACCTCGGTAACTGAACGTTATGACGGGTTTACTTATTTAAGTATGTCGATCTGTTCGGTCAAGCACTTTTAGCAAACAAGCCAAAATTGGGGTTTGGCATAAGACATGGAAGCATCTTGGGATAATTGTAAGGTGTCTATTGATTCTGTGGTACAGAACTGAAAAATAATCTTTCATTAGAGTATAAATAGTTCTGACCAACTTTGCAAGCTGACCGAATAAAGAAATCACATTCCTAGCAGTATCGATACTTCATATCGATCGGACACTCGTGTGAGACCTTTCCGCAAGAATTACTTAATTTTGCCATTACCTACTTTGTAGAACGGGGTGGGTGGTATTCCTCGAGCCCCGGTAACCTTCACTCCATTTTCTCTCTCTTCCAGACGTACTCCACTAAAATCACAGACAACATCAGGCAGAATGTACTTAGCGGGGTCATGTATTTCATATAGAAGTTGCTCAGCTACAGTTCCTCTACTGACTAGACCCCCAGTACCCTCAGGTTTTGTAATGGTGCAGTCTCCGTTGGAATCACATACAGCAATTGGAAAACCTGTGTAAAGCATAATGTTCATATTGTGAGACTAACGAAACAGTCACGACAATTCCTACATACATAATACCTACAGTCTGTGTAAGCTAGCTCGCTTTAGTGTTAAAACTTCCGTTCTCACCATTGTTTTCCCATCCATTAATTTGTTCCCAGTCCGTGAATATTCCACCTGTTGACTGCGCTCCACACTCAATTAAATGACCAGCCAGACTTCCTTTGGCCATCAAATCAAAGTCATTCACATCCCATTTAAACTAGTGACAAAACCAAGCATTTTTATCCCAATGTAGGTAGGTACGTTGCCTGTACTTTTCACTGCTTTCTCTTTAATTTGTAACTAACCGAATGTATTAAAGGACCAAGTGCCAAAGCCGAGTCAGTGCATCGCCCAGTAATAACAATATCAGCTTCCAAGTCTAATGCTCGTGAAATGGGACCGGCCCTACATGCGTATATTTTAATATGTATTTTAACATGTTGCAATTTTATGTCAAGGACATGAAAAACGTTTTCAGTACCCTAAATACGCGTTGGCGCTAGCAACCGTAGCCGGACTAGGACATTGGTCAGGGGTTAAATCGGTTTTTCTACCCATTACATCATCCCCAGTTACTACCGCAATCTTAAGGTCGGGAATTTTTAGTTTTTCTGCTACTTGCAACAGCATCTTCATGCATGAAACAGGATTAACACCGCCAGCATTTGTTACAACTCGTATACCTATAAAAGGCCCCAATGAGAACGATTTTGAAAATTATTTGTGTTCCAACTTGCTCAACAAGTTTATCTACCACAGCGAAAGCGCTCAAATAAATTCAGTTATGCTTTCACCCTTTTTCTTAATTTCTGACAGATGTGGGCCTACGTCATGAACAAAATCAGGAGTCCATCCTAGTTCCGGTATTTTTCTTCGTGATGCGACCAAAAGGGACATGGTAACTTCCGACAAATAGTCCAAAACCAAAAAATCTATTGCTCCATGTTTAACAAGTTGCGGAACTAGATTTGAATGAATAACACTTTTTTTTTGGATTTGCATATTTTTTAAACCATCAAATAACTAAAAACCTTGTAACCGTGCGTACAAACCTGCAGTTGGAGTGTCACCCCAAAACCCGCTCGCACATCCAATCCTAACCGAAGATGAAGCCCTGGCAGCGCTCGAAAAGTTCCATTTCGAAACAGGGTACAATGAAGCAAACAGTTTTTGCGAATTGCGATGGGAATAACTACGTACCCATCGGTGTAACCCCATTTTACTACCCACTACAGATAAACTCATAATATAGTGCAAAATGAAAAAAAGGATATACTGGATTATTTATCACAAATCATATAACATCAGTCACAAACTTTCACTTAATCAAGCCGAACCCAAATCTTTTGCAAAGATAATTGTTGCTAAATCCTGGGTCTTCTTTTGATGGTCATACTACTGCAGTTAGATAATAACAAATGTCATGATTTTAGTCGCTTATTGCTACAGATGATACAACACAAGATGAAAACCAGTCTCTTGTTTCTATGTTGCTGTCATTTTCACATGAGTGTTTATTTTTAAAATAAAAAAGCATACATAAATACACGCAAAATTGTGCCGAGTGTCGCAGATGGCCAGTCAGCAAGTCAACATTATGTAGAGAATAGACATGAATGTTTCAGCTGTTTGCTTCTGCTGGAAAAGAGTTCTCATGCTTTCAGATTGCCACAAAGACATCATCATCATATGAATTGAACAGTAGCTGAAAAGTGTGATGCCTAAAAGTGGCTTCAAATACTGGGAAATGGTAACTGCATAAAATCTGCATGAACGAAAACAAGAAAAGCCTAGTAATAATAATAATCATGCATTTGCATTGAGCCGTGTTGCCGTTGCTGCAATAATGAAGGGCTACTGAGAATTATTTTTTTAACTTAATTTTTTAAACTTTTTATTCTAAGATTGAAGAAGCAAATCTTTGCAAAATGGCCTACATAGTATTTATGTTGTAGATAGCATGACTATTTCTATGATTTCTTATGAAATTTTTGCAAATTGCGTATGATTTTGCGGCTTTTCTAAAAATGATGCCGTATAAATTCATGCATCATCTTATCCCATTTATCTTGTTTGTAACATATAGGTATGTATTATGAGAACAAGAATGACTTTTAATATATCATTTTCGTTCCTATATATGCTAGAATCATTGAGTTATGACATTTAACTGGTTAGAATCAGATGTAAATCTATGTAGGTAAAACATGAACAAATCTATGTAAATCTATAGGAGTTGTAGTAGTAGTAGTAGTCAGTCATAGAATAAAGACATAATTCAAGGATGAGTACTCACAAAAAGAGACAAGAATAGATTTGCCTATGTGCACACAGAGGATTGAATTGAAACGTCATTGTTTACTTTTTTAAGTAATAACAGTGCAGTGTGAAGGCATTCATCGGCTCTCGTAGTTACATGTCATCAGCCTCATTCATTTGGGTGACTCACACTGTGAAAAAGGAAACTTCCAAACTGTGTGCATGCCTAATCAATAATAACAACTAATCATGTCGTTGGTTTATCGTTAAATCATGAGTGTACCAACCAATCCCTTGATGGGAGCCTTTTCGTTGTAAATAAATATTATTATGGTTTTTTGATTGTCATTTGTCGTTTTTCGTGCCAAGTCATAATCAGTTGCTCCAAATTTTTCCTTTTAAAAGCATCATTATTTTACGCTCTTCTCCTTTAAATCAACGGGATGTCTTTTCTTTTATTGGAAATATATATATATATATATAGGTATATATTTTATTACTGCATACTTAATGTCCATCCAAGGTGTTCATGGTAGGATACTTTACGAGCTAAATTTGTTCAAAAATAAATAATTTTGATTTGTATCAGCGTGCAAAAAAGCTCCATCAGATCATTAGACTTGTGACGACTATTCTATTTAAGGGAAGACATATGCCTTAAGAAAGCATTGATTTCTTGACATTTTCTCTCTCCTTCCTTTTGCTCGATGGAAGAGCAAGCAAATAAACAGAAAGGTTGAATGACGGTGGTGGTGGTTGTTGGTGGTGGGTGGAATTATTTATTGTTACTCTTTTACTCTTAGGATTTCTGAGGAAAAAATAAAACTTGAGTGAATTGCTTGTTTTGTTTGCTAGCTTTGAGTGTGTGTCCTGTTGTTTGAGTCCAATGTTGTTGGCTTTTGCTATTAGTATGCTTATCGTAAAATCAATGCCTTATGGAATACATTTCACATCTGTTTTATGGACATGAGCACATGAGCTGAGCTTGAGCTGTTATGGTGAGTGGTGACTTATGATGACTGATAAACCGTCGTCTGAATGAATAATGCCATAGAATAAATACACTTTAAGCATGAGTCATTTTCTTCCTTCTGTCTATTGTTTATAAACTTGCTCAAACAATGAGACAATGAAAGTCTCTTGATGCCCCAGTAACGGTTCAATTGTTTTATATACCTTTCTCGTGTAAAAATAATCCCATATTTCCCACTTCCTAGCAAATCTCAACCAAACCAGAAAAACCACACAGGGTTTCTTTCTATTTTCATCGGTAAACAGAGATTCGTTCTTTTTCTACATCCGTTTCAACCCTTTCCTTTCCCATCCTCATTGTAATGTTATTGCTGCTGCTATATATGGCTTTATGCAGTGTAAGCAAAGACATACAATATCCACATTGTGCTAACCTTTATATAAATATATTATATATGGATTATGTATATAAATAGGTACCTATTTANTAATGTTATTGCTGCTGCTATATATGGCTTTATGCAGTGTAAGCAAAGACATACAATATCCACATTGTGCTAACCTTTATATAAATATATTATATATGGATTATGTATATAAATAGGTACCTATTTAGCCAGCGTACAACAAAATAGTGCATATTACATATTATTATTTCTCCTTTGCAAGCAACCATGCGTAATCTAAAAACAGCTTATGAATATATGTATGTATGTATATATGTATATATATATCAGTATATAAACACGACCACGACACGATGGTAAATCCGTATGATCACTTTTTACTTTGGTACATCTGTCTCTCTGTCTCTGTATATGTTTCTCGTTTATTATTATTATTATTATTTGTATTGTTCCATCCATATGGATTTTATATGAAGTTTTGTTTGTATCCAAAATAAAACAAAAAAAAGATGTGTGTGCAAGTAAAGGGGAGAGAGACGAGACAGAAGACAAAACGCATTTAAGAAGTACCTCACAGTCATTTTGGACTACTACTTGCACTCTAGCACGCTACTACCAATACTGTTACAACTTGTCTAACATTTTGTGTACCACTTATCCATCCAATCCCTAATCCCTTCACGCTGCATTCCAATTCCAAAAACCAGTGATTCCAAACTCCCCAAAAAAATGCTGAAAAGCTATACTGCTGCTGCTACTACTACCACTACCACTACTACTACATTTGCTACTTGGACTCCAATAACATTACTGACACTAATGGTGAACTACACCTACATTATTAGTGCTAGTGCTAGCAGCAGAAGCACCACTTCCATTTCCATCCACTCTCACAAAAGTTGTAGGAGAGAATGTGCACATCAGACAGAATCATAACAAAACACGACCAGTTAAAGGCCTTCACCATTCGTTATTAGTGGGAGAGCAAGCAGAAAAGGAGAAGATAATATAGTACTATTTTAATATTAACTAAAATAATAATAAATAACTAATAGCTAAGCTAAGGAGCAGCAGCAGCATCAGCGGAATTATATAAGGCACAAAAAGAGGTGAGTGTGTTACATGGAATGCGTAATTGGCTTAAACAGTTTTTCTATCAAGTTTTTTTACACAGTAGTAGCCGTATTCGTAGTAGACGTGAAAATGGCCTATTTGCCATTACATGTTACTTTACAAGAGTTTTGAGCATTATGGAAAGGGCATAGTTGTCGCAAAATAAATACATATTTTTATCCAGCTTTTCTCATATTATTTTTTTTTACATCCAGTTCGGTCCTTTTCGTATGTGTTTGTGTCTGTGTGTGTCTGTGTGCTAAATCAGATTACCCATTTATTTATGTATTATTATTATTATGATTTACTTCCAACTCTACATCATCAACTTCACCTTCACACATTACTAATCTAATCAGTCTTTCAAAGTCCTTCCCTTTAAATATATACACATACATATATATATATTATATAGCATTGCTCATTACGATATTACTCCTATTGTTATTTGCGTTTTTCTCCGTGATGATGAAAAATGGACTGGCTCGTTGTGGTGCCTCGCACTTTTACCTGATTCATTAAGAGTGCAGCTGCAGCAGCATGATAAAAGTGTGGAGTAGTTACCTATTACGTACTATCGTATCATGATGTATTTTAGTATAAAACTTAATGTGATGTGCGTGACTGTGAATTGAATAGTTTGCTGGAGTAGCAGTTTCAAACATAATACAAACTAGAATCAGTAGTAATAAAAGCGGATTTTTGATCAAACGTGAATTGACTAGTCATGCAAGATATTTCAACAGATTCACAAAAATATACAACATATAATATGTACCTATAGCTAGCTGTCTTTTATAGCCAATAATTTATGCAGTTTAATATAAATATATATATATATATATATATATTTAACCTTGTTGCGTATTATTATTACTCTGTCGTGTGTAGGAGGATAGTCACAGTGAGATTCGCAAATGTGCAGTGTCAAAAGAGTATATAAAAAATAATATGTTGTTGCTATTGAAATTAGCAAGATTGGAGATAGTATAAGATTTGTCTATTTGCATGTAAATGAGCCAAGTAAGAATATATTAACGTTATCTTTTTTTTCTTAGTCACACCTTATTATCTTTTACACTTGAATATCCATGTCACACGTATTAAGCTCGCTATCTCTCATCACTGTCTCATCCAATGATGATGTCACATAACAGTAGCAGACACAAAATTATCACATGCAGTTCCAGCGACAAAGCGTAAAATAGATTTTGCGAGCAAGTTGAACATTTTTTTTACATCCATCGTTCTCACAGACACACATACACATAATAGGTACGTACATGTACCACCTGCAAAAAAACCCAGGGAGTAGTTTTATTTAAAGATGTTAAAACACAGTCTGTGAGAGATTATTACGCACATTTTCGTGCCATACATGTCCTCGACGTGAAAACTATTTTTTTACGCTGACTATTAAACCTTAAATGCCTTTTTATATAGTAGTTTACTGTGTGCCACGAGAAATTTTAAGTGCCATTTTTTATGTGCCTCACTTCCTACAACAAAACAAAAAGGGAAATTATCATCAAACAGAATATATTTTCCAAATTTGTAGACACATTTCCTTTTACTTTCCCCAAATCCCACGCACACATACACACACACACACACACACACACACATGTATATATTTGTACACACATATTATTATTATATACTTTGTTCGTTCTAATGAGACAACTTTGGGAAAAAACCAACGTGCTTAATAATTTTAATCTTATCTTGTTGTTGTTGTTGTCGTTACAGTTACAGTATTTATCTGGCAGGCAACAAACACGCACTTATCATCGTGGTTCTTGCCAGCATGGCAAGTCCAACTTTGCAGGGGCCTTCTGCACTACGGCAACATACATACTTGGTGGAGTGTATCATACCTGAGATAATCTACATAAACAGTACAAATTAGAGCAATTTTGTTTAAAGAGACTCTTCTTCCTTCTTCTCTGGAAAGACTGTTGTGCAGTGTGCAGTGCAAGATAGATATGCAAATTGATTTAATTTTAAACGAATAAAGAAACATGTGAAAGTTTGTCGTGATTTTTTAAAAATATTACCAATTACTGACATGTTACAAGTAACAATATTTTATTTGACTATGAATACAGAATAGGTATTCTGGTGATTGATATAAAGTTTAATGAAAATAGATTTTAATAGTGGAACAGCACACCACTGCGCAGCGCGAGTAATGATGGCACAAATTTCCTTACGTAGCTAATATCCTACACCCAACTACAATGGGCATTCACACTGGCAGCAGTTTCCGTCGATGTCAACGTAGAAAGCTCCTCCAAGAAACCACGTGTCGAGATGACTGGTCTGTCGAATAAGTTATTATAATAAAAACACCACCGCTGAGGATTGCATAAACCAGCCGACTCAAATAAAATAGCAAACGAATGATTACTTACCCTCTTGCTATTTTCCGCTTGGCTGTCAAAAAGAGAATGCAAAAATGTGCTCTGCAATTTTCATAAGATGACTAGACGCACTCCGGCCAGCAATTAAAACAGCAACGAATACCGTGTGCCTGATATAAATTAATCATTACAAAGTTTACTAAAGTCATAAGCCATCGCTGCTGCATTATACACCTTTTTAAATTCATCGTCGGCTTTTCGAACGGCACACCGCAACCTGGCATCATAACAAAAGAGAGAAAAAATGTTGTAGATAACAACAGACTTCTCTAATTTTCTTAATTAAAGAACAAGTAAAGCCTCGTTATTGTTCCTTTTAAATGTTCAACAAGACACGAGGAGAAGAAGGTGATTGTTGCAGTGAGAAGCAGACAGTGGTTTGGTCAGCAGCGCCAGCCAACTGACCAACAACTCAACTCAAGTGTTTCAACCGTTACGGTTATCTTTTGTTAATCTGCTGTTGTTAGTACTAGTATTATTATTAGAGAGGAGCTATATCGTTTTACATTCGTTCTTCTTATCCTACCCATATTTTTTATTAATAAAAAGATAACAGCGAGCTCTCTTCACTTCACCATTCCTCCTCCTCCTCTCTTTCTTCAGAATCTTTCTCTGTGCTACGACTACGACGACTACCTTTACCAAGTCGTAGCTTTACCAAACCGTGATTTAATACAACAAAAAGTGTTATCAACAAGAACCAGCAGTAGCTGCTGTTGTTTCAGTCAAAATGGCCAGTGTTATGGAGCATAGCAAGGAGTCTGAGGCGGTCTACGTTGCTCAGTCTGAAAGTCACATTGTGATGAGCGAAAAGGTAAGTCAAAGGAAGAAGAAGAGTACCCTTAATGATGATAAGTAGTATTTATATAAATAGTATTAATGCACAGTAGTAAGTAACTACCTACTTCGTATGAAAACTTGGATCTTGTGCTAAAAACTTGTAATAATACTCATAATAATCACTTCATTTCTCGTATCATGTTTATCACTATCACACTCATTATTATTATAACTCATTCTGATTTTCATTATTACTACAAACGTTACACTGGCCGCTACCTTGTTTCATTCTACTACACATTTCATTAATAAATTTTGCAAAGACTGCTACTGCATTTCATGTAACAACGCTCTTCTTGAAGCCAGCCAACAACATTGCAGAAGAAAAAATGAATTCTTCATTATTATTATTATTATACAACACTTTTATTTAACAATTTTGCCAATAGTTTTGAAAGACGGTATATTATCCACTCAGACTATAATAATGTAATACCTGCCTATTTCCCGATGCTCATTATTTCTGAGAAAACATGAATAGCTGGGCATGTTTTTCAAAGTGTGTATATGTGTAGGTGAATATGTTGAGTTACCTGTAAAAGGAGATTGATTTGAATGATACTGATACTACGTACAAACACGCAGATTTGAATGGAGCTAATATATAGTTAGTTAGTTAACAGGCACGCTGACAATACATATATATGCGCCGTCTTAATACATTTTTTAACGCATAGACTTATGCACATGTTTAATTGTTTGCCTTTTCTACCCAATTTTCGTATACGTGAATGCATGCAGTATAGTACAGTACACGGTAGTTGAAGTAGCGTGATTTTTATACACACTTTTAGTATGAATTACGTAGCGAGAAAGAGCAAATTTTGAAAAAAAATCAGGGTTACTTACTCCAAGTGCTTTTAGTTTAGATCTCGTTACCCTGTTGCTTTTAAATTAAATATAGTATTAAATAATGATAATCGCTAAAATTTTAATGAATTTGTGGAAACCAGCAGATGAAGAAGTGTGCCTATCATTTTAATACATAGTATACCTCCTTCATTTTTACAAGTATTAAATAACTGCACCAACTGGAAGCTTACAATATGCACATAATAATTCATAAAGAAGGTTCATTATACTGCTAAAAAAGTGGAGTAAAAGTTTTACAAGTTGTATTGAAAACAAGTTTAGAAATAAAGCAGAAAAATGTGTTGACGACTCCAAACCTAAGTGCTGAGACTCATTTAAGTAGTAAAAAAATGTCACGAGGGAAAGTAATCCAGCCATTTGCAGAGTACTCAGGTTGTTAAGCTCCAAGTAGTAACAATGCTGATTGGTGGTAGCGTAATGGATATTTCTCGTGCAAAGCGACTTGTGAATCAAACGGTTTGTTTGTCGTGATATATCTTATTGAAATTTAGCAGTGAAACGAGTGTCACGGTTAAGTAAAACGTACTGTCTTTTTGAACAGTTGCAAAAAAAATAAATTATGATTTTCTTTCGGAAACCATCACAGGTGCAGGCTCTTGCCGGTAGCATCTATCAGGAATTTGAACGGATGATAAACAAATACGATGAAGATGTGGTGAAGGACTTGATGCCGTTAGTGGTGAATGTTCTCGAGTGTCTTGATTTAAGTTACACGGAAAATCAGGAGCATGAGGTGGAAGTGGAGCTGCTGCGTGAAGACAACGAACAACTTGTCACGCAGTATGAGCGAGAGAAAGCTCTTCGCAAAACAACGGAGCAGGTTGGTAGTAGGATTGAAATGTAGAGCGAATTGAAACATGCAACAATTTGAAGTAACATTGAAATTAACACATTGTGATTACGTTGTTGTAAAGAAACTGTTGGAAATTGAAGACCAATCGGAAGAGCAAATTAAAGACCTAACGGGAAAGATTGAAAGTCTAGAAGCCATTTTACGAATGCTCGAGCTTAAAGCAAAAAATGCCGCAGATCATGGTATATTTTATTATTAATTCGAGCACAGTAAAAAATTAAAGTCCCACTCGAGCTTCCATTGCTTTCACTTGTAGGTGTTAATAATGCAATTGCAATACCTTGATTTTAGTTTCAAGACTGGAAGATAAAGAAACCGAAATGAAGCGAGAATATGCCAAGTTACATGATCGATACACGGAGTTGTTCAAAACTCATATGGACTACATGGAGAGAACGAAAATACTCATGGGAACAGATCGTCTTGAAACATTTGGAATGCCAAAGAAAATAGGTAATGTAATGACAAGGTCAGCGGGACCTGTTTCATTCGGATTCGAATCTCTAGCTAACAACTCGCAGCTCAAGTCACTCGCCAGTCCAAGCGATGCTCCAGTCTCTGTGCTTTCACCGACTGGTTCGGGTCTTCGCACAGCCACTTCAAACATTCAGGAAGAAATGTCCATGGATGATATTGGAGACGGTGGGAGCCTAAACGAGCAATCCACACCTCCTTCTTCAGAATCCGGCAAGGACAGAGAAGTACAACCTCAGCAAATTCAACCACAAGCACAAAGTGGAAAAAGTCGAACAAAAAAGTAAGACAATTTTACAAAAAAACTTTCATTTTTAGGTTTGCTTTTTAACTAAAAACTAAAATGGATTATTTTAATCTATTTTTCAGAGAGGAACGAAGTGGCAACACCCTTTATCAAGAGTTCAGTTTCCAAGAGCCAGAAATTGTTGAGGAGCCACAAGACATTACGGGTATGTCAAACTCATTAAAGTAAATACATTAATGCTGGGCATTGCTGGGTCAGTAATGCCTTGTATTAGGCTATTAAAGGGGGAAAAAAATTTATTCTCTTTTAATATTTACAGGTGGCTGGGTTCACCCAGGAGAGTACGCCTCATCAGGTGCGTTTCTTTGTCTCTACCTAACGATCAAAATAATTAATTCACAGAGATATGCACAAGTTCACGTCGATCAATGTGCTACATTTTCCCTAAAAATGGTATCAATATAGACTAGCACAAACGTCATAATAAAGTCAAGTTAACGCCCCCGCTGCTCACTATATAAAGATTAAAGTACTATAATGTAAATGACAAAATTTTAATACAGCATGTTATGCAGGAGTAAAGGACGTTGCAACAATAGCCTTTCACACGGTAAAAACCATTTTTGTTAGATTTGATATGATCGACTCTGACAGAATGATTCCAGTTCACACAAAAGTAACTCAACTTTAAAAAAAATTAAATTGTATTGTTTTTATTGCACATGTACCAATTCCTAGAGCCACTATTTTGTTTTTTTCTCTTTAAATAGTACGCTATTTTCGTTATTTCAAGTCGTTTTATTTAGTGTAAAATTTGAAGTAGTACTATATGCATTGTATTTTTCACTCGTGGATTTTTTTGGGGGTGTTTGGTTTACGTAACGTATTGCATTATTTCACGTGGGTGGGATATTGTTGATTGATTGATGATGACCCTGTGAACGATGAGAATACCAGGGCGCCGTACAATCAGCAACTGCAAAAAAAATATACCAAGCGTACCTGACACCGCTTCATTACTTATATATTTAGAGCCAATTTATATTTTATAATTATTATGACAATTTTGTATTCTATTTGCTGTCGTTCTCAAGCAGATATTTTGGAATCCAACAAGCTAATTCTATGTACTTTCACTCAATTCTTTTGTTCTCACTTGGTGTGTTCTACTTTTCTGTTATGTTTTTGGCAGATATTGGCAGTGAAAATAGTTGTGATTCACCTCCCGCCCACTCTTCTTCTGTCAACGGTACTGTTCCCTCATTATTTTTCAAGCAGACTGTTACTTTCTTTGTATATTATTTAAGTAGACATTTGATTTCTCAATACATATATTTATACCGCTTATTACATCAAACTAACGTTTGCAAAAACTATTAGTTTTATGTACGTATTTTCTTGTGTATTTAATTTTACCATGTCATTTGTATATATTATTGTAAAGTAACTCATTGTTGTTGTAACCCTGTTTTTTACGTAGTTTCGCTTCAAGTTTTTTCTTCTATTTTTTAAATGTATTTTTGTGACCTTTTTAAAAACCGTAGAACCTTTAGCCCAGTTTAGTGGAAGCCGTTGTCATTTTTATCTAATGCTTACTTACAAAACCTACTACTACTTTCCTTCAACGTTATTTTTTTATTTTGATTGCTATATAATCCTTTCACCATGACCGTTATCACGTTTTTTAGTTCCCTATTTATTTGTTTTACCTGAATTATGGAAAATAGAACAGAACTCCACAGTTTAGTTTTCCAAAACGCAGTTCTTATTCGAATTTATCCATTTAAATGTCATTCTTTATAGAGAGCGAACATTAAATAGGTATTGTATATTTAATGATCAACAACTGAGGCCAAGGTGCAATAAACGCAGTAAATAATATAAAGTATAATTTACTACAAGCAAATTATCATTGTTTACCATCAGCAGCAAACAATGACGACACTCTAATAAAAACCCACAAAAATCGATTTCCGATTTATATAAGCTACACAAATACTCTAACCAAAGTAAAGAAGCAATATTTTTGCTACAAGCAACAATCAATTTTAAAGAAATAATGGGGGCGTTTTCTCCATGAATACATGGAAAAGCTGGGTTTTAAAATATATCGGATAGAAAAATCTCTCCTTCCAGAAACTATCAATAATTACTATTACTTCTCAAATAATATATAGGGGCCACATATGTACAAATAACTACAGTTATCTATATACATATATAAATATTTCCGCTGGAAATGCTAATAATAATCTTAATAATAATATTAATGAACTAATGGACAAAACTTCTTTTCTATGTTATGTACATTCACCATGTCTGTGTGCTCTAACCAAAATTTTGCTGTCGATCTCTAACATGGTGACCACGGTTCTTATTTTACTCTCTTCCCATTGGTGGCGTTATAATATAGTCAACGACAACTTCTTCGGTAAGCAGGCAACTGTAACTGTAATAACGCTACACGTGTGTTGTAAACATTAATACAAAACTAATTAATTATTAATCAGTATAAACCCAAATTTTAATTTGCAAATATATACATCATGTAATACAGAATAGGGAGGTGTTTTGTGTACTGTTAGAATGTGTGCATTTTGGAAAAACAAAAAGTAATAATTACAATAATTCCAGCAGCAATACTCCTTGAAGAGTTCGTAGGATTGGTTTACTTATTTTCAGTTTGCTTTGATAACCGTTTAAGTTTTAAATTTCCAGTATATCTACATAAATATTTTTTTCCGTGAAACATTTTAATTCTTCTTATAAATTACAGCGTGTCGCAAGTAAATTTTATAAATGTTTTTTTCTTTATAATATACAGTGTGATTGATTTTAATAAGAATGTTAGCGATGCAAAAAAGAAAGACGAGGTTGTTTAAAAAACAGGAAAGGGTTTAGCTTCCTCCTTGTTCCGCAATATATTTGTGCCTATTTAAGTAATATAAACCTACCTCTAATTAAACTTAACTTATTACCGAGTCAGTAGCTGTTTAGTATTAGACATAATCTTGAGAGTAAATCTAGTTTTTTTTTGTTTTAAAACTATGACATAGTTCTAGTATCAGAATTCTATTATATATAATAGACTTGACGTATGTAACCCAGCAAGTGTAAGGACTTGTACTTACTTTGTATGCTCTGCTAAGAGTGCGCATGGGTGAACGTTATGAAAAAGTAGTAAATTATCTCTTGAGACCGAAGTAGATGATTTAGTTATTAAAACCTGTAGCAATTCTTTTTTTTAGATTTACATAGTTTGAATTCAGTACACAATAACATAATATGTATGTATGTATGTATGTATGAGTAAAAAAATTGTATATGTTTTATCGTAATATGTGTATGTACGTATTCGGTTCCTATAGGTATGGGGAAAGAAGTTGAGAACCTAATTATGGAAAACAATGAGCTACTAGCTACCAAAAACGCATTAAACATAGTTAAGGACGACTTAATCGCGAAAGTAGACGAGCTAACTAGGTGAGTTCCATGCGTGCTATTGTTAATATGAATGTTGTGTCAATATCAGGATAATGTTAATTACTAAATTGTTTTTGTTGTTATTACGTTTTTTCTGGCCAAACAGGATCCGTCGATTGACAAGAATAAAAACAATCGGGGTATCTTCAACTTGTAAGTTTGCTGTACTCTTTTCAAAAGACATTTAAATATATGCATTTTGTTGGAGACTATTTCAACGTGGAAAAAATCATCCTTCTTATTTTTTTTCTGTGTGTGCGCACAATCAGTTTCAGCAATCTGTTTAGTAAAACTGCAACACCAGCTCTCACAATGACCACAGACCGTTTGGTGTCTTCTGGTGGAATAGTTCCCCATTCGTCCCCAACTCGAGGTGGTACTACAACTTCCACCGCTGCGGCAGCTAACAGTTCTACCTCAGTTGAGCCATACAGACCGAACAGGAGTGCCACAGAAATGTACATTTTTATTCCATCAGTATACATTTGACATATCATATATATTTTCCATAGGCATCTTGAAAATTAGTTTTATGTTTCCAAGGTCAGCGGAGAAATTGCAACTGAGGCGGCTTGGGGAC
>JAHZMT010002793.1:0-10858 GCA_027743785.1 Sinhomidia bicolor
AGCAGCAGCAAACAGAGGCATGCATTATAGATGCAGCAGTAGTAGTAGAGTAGTGGCAAAAGGAATAAATTCCATTCCTTTTGAAGCGAGAGAATATAAGGGAGAGAGAGAGAGAGAAAAGTACACACAAAACACAGCATTCTACTAATATTATTATGCTGGTGTTGGACAAGATGAAGGGAGCGAAAGAGAGAGAGAGAGAGAGAGCAGCCAAAACTCAATTCTTTTTGCTTACATTGTGTATAAATGTGACTCCTTCCCTCTTCTCCCTTTCCTCGCTTCACTCATCGTCATCATGATCATCATCGTCGTCGTCATCCTGTATCCTATCCTGTATCTCTTGTCGTGTTTTTTTTTCATTTCCCCGAGAAAGGAAGAAGAAGAAGAAGAAATGGGCAGACGAAGAAGGAATGACAAATATATATACATACATTTATATATATATATGTGTGTGTATATATATATATTTATTTAATGGCACCAAATGAGTGAATCATATTTTTCTCCGATGCATTCCCCTTTTTTTTCTTGTCGTCTTCCAAGAGGGTAAACTTGCAGCAAGCTATATCAAATGGGCAATATAAACCAAAAAGGTGGTAGTGCTAGAGCTAGCTCTAAGAGTTAGAGAGCAAAGCCATCTTTTCGGTTCCCCGAGAGAAGAGAGAATTTTTTTTCCATGTAAAAAATAATGTATGAACTGCTTGCTCCTGAAAAAGGATATTAGGTAGGTTCTCTTTTTCTGTAGAAAGTGGGCTTGTTTGTGACTCATATATGTATAATATAATATAATAAAAGTAATAATATTATTATTATTATATAGCGGCATCATGGATGGAGTAAACATATATATACATATATACTGAGATAAACACGAAAAAAAGGAAGAGGAGAGAACCCCTCCACACACTAATTCTCTTTGCTCAATGTGTTGTTCAATTACAACACAACTCATGCCACACAATCATGTACGTACACACCAAGAAGGAAGAAATAGAAGGAGAAGTATGAATGAGCAAATTTTATTTCACATGAAATATGTATAAATGGTATTCAAGAGAAATTCCACGTTTGTATATGTGGTGGTGGTAGTAGTAGCTGTAGTAGTAGTAATAATAATAATAGTAGTGCACGCTCTATATTTTTTCATGTCGTTCCTTTTCACAAGTCACGTCCACATGTGAGCATTACTACTATTTTTTCGCCTTCCGCAAGTTAAATTTTCAGAAAATGAAGGCAATCGTCGTAATATGTATTTGTAATGACATGACATGACCCTTCACCGTACAGCAGCATGATGCCCAGTGATTTTTGAGTGATGGGTTTTCTTTCTCTACACACACACAACCAAAACACTCTGCTCCTTGCTACATTTTTTATGCTTGCCCTACGCATGCGGAAAGATATCATTGCATTATATACACCGTGTTTTTTTTCTTCTGTTGACCGCTGGTAGGTTAGTAAATGGTGGGCATAAAATATTTTCCTGAATTCTTGATGGTATCATGCACCCGGCAAAGAGAAAAACATTTCTCAGAAAATGACTTTAGTAGGTAGATATATTATTGGCGAGAAAAGTGGATTGTAGCAACAACAACATGCATACCTGCTATCCATCTGTATAGAGTTTGATAAGAAAAAATATAAAAAAAGAGGGGAAAATTATTATCGGTTTCTGGTTAAGTAGAATACCTGAGTAAAAAGAGTTGTAGCGGTGGTAAAAGTTGATGACCGGTGGTGGTGTTGGTAGTAGAATGAATGGTATGGGGAAAAATTGTGATTCATTCGAAAGGGTCATTGATAAGTATTTTTTTATTGGGAGTAGAAACACAGTGGCAATTTTCTAGCTGACGAGCGGAAATTAGATTGGTAATAAAGTTTAAAAAGGGGGAATTGGTGATCATGAAAAGAAAAGAACTATATGAGTTTGAAATAATATAAAATGTGTACTTTTAAAATGTTTCATAAAGTAAATTGTGTATTTCTTTTTTGAAAAAAAACAGAACAACTGGTGCGACAGGAGATAATGGACCACTTGCCGGAAGTTGCCCTATTTTGCCATGAAGAAGGTCCTTACCTTGACTTTGTTGTGCCTCAACACATCCTGCCTCATATTGTCAAGCTCATTACAGATAAATTTAGTCAGGTGAGCCAACACTTTTTACACTTTGGTTTCAACGCAAGTTTTGCAAAATGCTTTTTTATTAACTTGCTTTTTCTCAAAATAAAAAATCGTTTGTCCAGGTTCGAAAGGCTGCTCAAACGGGTCTTCTCTCTTTGCTCGAAAAGGGTATCATTGCGCCGAGGCAAGTGGCGGATCAAGTGTGTCCTGTGATAAAGGAGTATACGGAGCCCACAGTCATGGACGATTATCGCACGGAAGTGACAGGCGTAAGTGAATATAATCACCTTAAATATGAACTTGCATAATCTAATTGCATAACTTGCAAAATCACACTTGCCCGGTATTAATTACATTACATCACACAATCAGGCCACTGCTACTATTATTATACATGCTGCCGCCGTCACCTGGACAACTTATTGCTCATGCTTATAATGACTCAATAGTGCAGAAGCTTATTAGGATATATCATTCCATTCATTCAAAACCATGCTTTTCTCTTTCTCTCTCTCTCTCTCGTCTAGTCACGAATTGCATGTGTACGGGTATTTTTGGCTACATACATTTCAGCCATGAGAGTAGAACTTGCTGTATTGTATGACTCATTTAAATATCCCTTGTGTGTACGCATATATACATGCAGAGTTAAGCGTTGGGGCAATGTGAGATTCTGACAAAATCAGCATGACAAGCGTTTTCCCTTTTGTGTTCCTGTTGGTCAAAGTGAAAGTATCCAGCGTAATCCCTTTTTTTACCAATATGTTCATCATTCATAATGAACTTTTATTGCGGTGAACATGAAAATTTAAAACCGGTGCCGTGCATATGTATCATCATCATGCTCATAATAATAGGTAGGGTGAATGGAATACGTGAGTTTGTTATTTATTCTGCTGCTACCACTACTGAGAATGAAAAAGAATTTTTTTGGGGAGTGGTTGTGTTTCTTCAATCCAATCTTGTGTGGTGGTGGTGAAAAAAACAGCAAGTGACAAAACATCAACCCGGGCGGCGGCAGTCAACAAGAGTCGGGCACGCAGTCAGAAGGGATAAAACAAGTTTAAAAGTTTCCCGTGGAAAGCTGAAAGACATGGGTAGTGAGATGTTGATTTTTAACATTTCATCTCACTACCTTGTCTTTCACGCTGGACACTTGGTGAAAATTCATCGATGACTACTATGGAGGATTATTATTGGAGGAGTGGAAATTCCGGAGCAGCTTTATGAAGAATACTGAAGTACGGAGATGCTGATAAAATGCTGTATGTATGGCCATTGGTGAAGTCGTCAAAGCGGCTGTGAATTATGTGCAATATAGAATTCATATCACAGCCACCTTTGATGAGCTTTTCTATTGAGCTCTTTATCATCATTTTTTCGACCGAAAGACGTTTTTGTGGTGGCAATACGATCACCATCCCATTATTATTAAAGAACATGCTCATATCTCAACTAAAGAAAGAGGGGTGGGGATTGTGGGGAACAGTGAAATTTCATATTGTGATGATAATAAAAATGAATGGGTGAAGCGTGTCACGTCAAATTGTCTGTGGTGTGTTATTTTTTCTCCACATATCACAGCCATATTTGACGAGTTCCGATTCTCCCAGATATCTACTCCTTCCAAACATCATCACTATTATCATCAACCACCACCAACACCACCGTGGATCGTCCCTCATCAGTGCAACCATCTAAAGTGAGCATGTACCGGTAAGTCTGTACATAAACGAGTACTTGCTTGGTGTTGTTTCTCTCAAAGTGGTTGTGAGTATGCAGAAAAAAATACTACACTGTACAGTATTTAATTGATAACCATATCACAGCCAGCTTTGATGAGCGACAATCCAAGAAACGGTCAACAATTACCGGAAATGGTGCAAAACAGAGTACGAGAGATGCTGCTGTACTCGTTCGTTGCTTGCTGCAAGTCTTCCCATGCAAGTGGCTCCATCTTGAATTTTGGAACAAGATAAAAACGGGTCATGGACACGACAACGGCATCTTGCCATCGCCAGAAGAGAGCCAGGCCAGACGCAGAAGCAGACATGCGGGAAGAGGGAGAGAAGAGACAATGAATTCACTATATGAGATCATTGCCATGATGATGGTGATGTGATGATATTCAATGCACCTGCTCGTGCTCACCAACACAAACGCTACTACTACTACCACCACCACCACAACGGTAGATGCGGTATATATAAATGCACTATATGCACCACACACCACCACCGCCACCATCACAACCTATCCTTGGCTTCCATTAACTCCTTGGATCCCTCCCTGGCTCACACTCAACCTTTCTCTCAGTGCTGCTGCTACCACTAGTGCCGCCACCGCCGCTGTTGTTCATTGCAAGTTTATTTTTTTGGTTGGTAAAGCTTGTCAGAGTGGATGAGATGTGTGGTTTATATCTATTTTTGCTAAAAACAAAAAGAATAGAGTCATATCACAGCCAGCTTTGATGAGCTTGACCCCAATGGTATCATCTCTCAACAGATTTATAAAGCACTTGATGATGATGATGATGATGATCGTCAGTCAGTAGTAGCATGCAAATAAAAATACACAACTCATGTTTCCAAAGGCATAATAATAATACGTAGAATCTCATAATATGGTCATCACCAATGGTCATCATAAATCAAAAGAATCGTTGAAATTGAGAGCAGATATGCAGTTGGGTGTATTTCCTGTGTTTTATGCAGTTTATGAGCAAACTGGCGCGAATGGTGGGCAAGGAGATTGTCGTCAACTGGTTTCTCGAGCGTTTCTGTACCCTTTGCCAGGATCCCATGTTCCAGGTTCGTCGTGTATGCGCTTCCAGTATGGCGGAAATTGCGGTAGTAATTGGCACGAGACTGACTGAAGCTGTTTTGGTAAATATTGATGAGAAAAAGTATGAAGTAAAATGATGATAATGATTGACTGTACTACAATTATAAATAAATGTGTTGTTTTTACAGTTACCAGAATTTCTAGTGCTTTGCAAGGATGATGTATGGGGAGTACGAAAGGGATGCGCCGAGATTTTCACCGACATGGCAAGACTCTGCCAGCTACCGACAAGAAGAGACAAGCTCACGCCACTGTTTGTCAAGCTGTTGGAAGACCCCACGAGATGGGTGAAGGTTGCCGCGTACCAGAGTCTAGGTTCATTTATAGCTACATTTTCGGTGGAGACGGATAGCCCCGTTGAAATTCCTGAACTTACAGAATTTGAAAAGACATTTATCGAGCGTGTAAAAGAGTGCCCCACCTTGATGGCCGGTCAAGGGAAACTGCTCAAAGGTCATAAGAGTTCCATGTTGGGCTCCGAGTCGACAGAAGACCTGACTTCTATCTGTATACAAGATGATAATGAGGATGATGATGGTGACGGTGACTGGAAAGAGGATGAAGAGAATGTAGACATAAGTGATAAATTTACATCACCTACGAAAAGATCATCACCTCGGTCCCGCTATAATGCAAGCAAGTTTTTAAAAGTAAAGTTATACTCTGTTCAAGCTGGTCAGCAGCAGGATGGAGGTGGTGAGGTGGACACTAATATACAACAGTATAATAGTAATAGTTCAACAGAAGCTGAAGATAATTCCTCTGTCAGCCCTCAAATTACAGTAACAGAAAGCGAAGATGATTCGGGTGGGGTCCATATACGAGTAGAAAAGGAGGCACCTCAGGAATTGACACAAATCTGCAGATCTTCATCTGTTCTAAGTCATCGACCAAGCTCAATCGGTGGTGGGGTAAACGCATCTGCCGCTGCACCGACAAAAACGCTTAATAGTAATAGTCAACCCAGCAGCACAGCCCCTACAGCAGCAGCAGACAATACTCTGACTTTTAATACGTTCCAGTACTGGCGCATTCCATTGCCTGACATTGAGCTGGACATTGGAATGGTGGAAGGGAAACCAGCTAGTGTTCATGTGAGAGCCAAGGTAGAGGATCCTCAGATGAATCTTACTTATCAGAGCGAGATCAGCGTTAATTTGTCCAGTGATAAAGTACAGGAGCAGGTGACAGCTTGCAACGGACAAAATGTTGAACATCATCAGCAAGACAATGATACAAAAAAGATTGAAAATATCCAAATTCAAACTCTCAGCTCCTCATCCATTTCCGATAATGATAATGAGTCGACCACCAAGCTGGAAAGCTCTCTAACCAACACAACCGTGTCGTTGGTAGACGGCCGTGTGTCAGATCTTCATAAAAGCTACATGGAGTTGTACAAAATTATCAAGGAAAACAATGGCAATGGAAACTCCAACTCAGCTACTACCGAAATGAATGATAGGGAAATAAATTCTTCTGTGGGCATGGGAATACATGACACGTACACCACTGTTCTGGAGGATATCTCGTTAGGCATGTCGCATCTGGACGCATTCGATGATGATTCTGATGACCAGCTAAACACTTGCTCGTATCCATTTGGAGATGAACGTGAGTGGCTGCACTCTAATTGATTTGGTAATTGATTCGGTAATTGAGGCAAATTGCTTATTGTAATTATTGTATTGTGCAGCAACAAAAAAGACACGACTGCTTCCAGAGCTTCCAAAGTCTTCCATACTGATTAAGCAGGATGTTGTACCTGATATCCTACTCGATCACTTTATTGGCATGTCGCAAGATGGCGATCCTGAACTTGCCCCGTGTTGTGTGTTCAACCTGCCGGCAGTTGTGCTCACCCTCGGACCACAGCATTGGTCTTCTCTTCGGGAATGTTATGAAAATTTAGCTGGTAGTTTACAAGTAAGTTAAATGATGAAATCAAGTTGTGTATCAAGTTTCCATTTAAAAAGCTAATTAACTAAAAATGTTTGTAATTCTAGTGGAAGGTACGATACACTTTGGCTGCATGTCTACACGAAATTGCCAACATCCTTGGACCTGAACTGTCTGAACGAGACCTGATACCATTTTATAATGCACTTATGAAAGACTTGGATGAAGTACGCATTGGCTTGCTGAAACATTTGGCAGGATTTTTTAAGGTAAAATTTTAGCGTAAATGCATTTACATTAAATACGTTTTTTCAATCTTTTTTCTGAATACCTTATTTTTACCATATTATTATTAATCCTACTATTTAGATCCTTGGCGGAGAAGAACGTAAAAAATGCCTTAAATCTGTACGAGGTTTTATTAAAACGGATAATGCTCGCAACTGGAGATTTCGCCTAGAATTGGTTTATCAGATTCAGCAGCTCGTCGACATGTTTGAGATGGATGACGTATTCAAGCATGTATGTCCAGTATGTATTGATCTCATAAAGGATAACGTTGCTGAAATTAGAAAAGAATCCTTGCACGCTGTAAGTTTTTTCTCTCTCCTTTTTTTCATATACTCAAATCAACACATTTTAATACCTAATTAAATATTTTATTAGGTTGCATACGTTGTAAAGCGACTGAACGAGTGCCATGCCGCAGGACTGAGCAGTGGATATGGTGGCTCCGGGGATCCAAACAATCCAGTCCACGAATTCCTCGTGGATTTGGTCAAGGCTCTCAGTGAAAGTTCAAAGTGGGTGAGACGGCAAACGTTTGCTGCGCTTTCTGGTCATCTCCTCGCAACGAATGCCTTATATCCCAGTCAGTTTGCTCAAGACATTCTCCCGCATCTCATTGAGCTCAGTGATGACAAGGTACCCAACGTCCGTCTTGTAGTTGCCCGATCGATCGTGTCTTGTGTCCTTCAACAAGGTATGTGTTTATAATATAAACTTTATACCCATTATATATTTTATGCATTGTGCAAACATATAAAAATAAACCATTTCTTTTTCACTCCCTTTTATAGACTACTTCAATGATCCTCTAGATCCGCATAGCATTCAGGTTATGGAAACTCTTACAAAACTCCAAGATGATGTGGACCAAGATGTTAGATATCACAGTCAAAAAGATCAACTGGAAGAAGAAGAACAAGTTGTGGGGGATGGAGGAGTAGTTGAAGTTGTAGATAATCAACAATTACCATTGGCCGAGAAGTAACTCTCGAGTTCAAATATAAAGACGCTTCCTTTTAAAAAAAAGTTACATTTAAAAAAATCTATCTAACACGAATAACAATATTATAATACATCTTCTTTTGTGTTACAACAACAATTGATCTTGATGGTAATGCACACGCTGAAAAAAAAATTTAATAACAACAACAACTGATTGAAGAAAGAGTTTACTTATGTTGATCCGTTTTTTTGCACAGAGAAATCGACACAAAAGTGCCATAAACATATAATAATCCTAATAATAATAATTATTAAAATGAGTGAATTGATACCCGTGACGTACGCTCTAGCGAAGAAAAAACACTGCAATTATATCCAAAAAACAACCTAAAAAGCTAAAGATTGCATAATCAAATCTTTAATAAAAATGGCAAATTTAAAACGCGATATTTAAATTTATCTATTTATTTATTATTTATTTTGCACTTTTTTGCCAATTACCAATGTACAAATACTAAAAATACAGAGATATTAGCAAAAAAAATCAGAAAAAAGCACTCTATTTACTACATCATCATCAGAAATTAGCACCTTAAATAATGTTTATGGGAGGAGAAAAAAAAGCTGAACTGAAAAAAAGTAGTTTTTAGTCTCCCAAATTTGTGATAAAAGCGTGCTGAACAATACATGAAGAAAACTAGAGCGATACTTCACAGGTTTACATTTTTTAGAAGAGAATATTATGGAATGTGGAATATAAAACACTCAGCTTATTAATTAATCGTTATTAAATACTAAAAAATGAATGTATCCTCAGTACCGATTGTTATCGTTCTCGTCATCGTCATCATCTCTTAATACTTTAATGAATATAAAAAACACATATATAGAATGCTTAAAAAAACCAACAATGAATGTGATACGGTAGGTCAGAAAATGAAACACACTTAATGTATTAAAACATTATAAATGTTTGCAAGAATAAAAGAAAATAATAAATAAAAAAGGGAAACTTAAACTTTTTCAATAAAAAAAATATGAATGAAAAGAGGAAATGAATGAAACACATGAATTAAAAGCCATAAACACTTGAATGCTTCCTAGAATCATCATAAAACCATACTCACTCATATAATATGCATTTAAAAATAATTTTTTTGCATGCGGTATTTTTCATTGTTCATTTTACTTGCATTATTATCATCATTGACTCGATATACGACGAAAGTTCCCTTCTCGTCTTTATTCGGAGTTGTCCGAATTGAATTGTGAAATGTATTAACGGAATAGTTCTGAATTTTATGAGTTTTTTTACAAGTTTCTATTGTATCTACCCATCTGTGCATTCCCAGATTTTTCACTTCAAAAAATCCTCCTCCACCAGTAAAAGCTGAAATAAAGTAAATAAATGCTTTTCACTGAAAAATTAGCAGACTTGACATGGGTCAGACAAAAAGCATTTTCACCGAGCAGGAGCTTGCAGATTATACCGACCTCACATACTTCACCAAAGAGGAAGTGCTCATGTATGTCATCATCATAAAGCAAACTTTACTTTTTTGTGCTTTCTTTTTGAAATTATTATTGTTTTTACAGGTATTTTCATCAGTTCAAGGCCCTGGCCCCTGATTTGATTTCAGTGCAGAGGGATGCACGTCTTCCAATGGAAGTGTGAGACACCATAGAGATAGTCAAGCACTTGACCACAATGAAAATGCTGATGCACAGATTTTGACAGCTTTTTTGAGGGTTGATTGCTGGTTAATCTATTGCGTAATTTTGGGCTGCAAATTGCAACAGATTTTGACGGAGATGACATGATTGGACCAGAAGACATGGAAGAAATAATCAGACGATTACTAGGAGATGAGCAGTTGCCCCAAGTAGACATTCTACAACTTGTACAAAATCTAACTGCGGAAGCAGATTTGGATGACGATGGAATGCTGTCGTTTGCGGAATTTGAACATGCCATCTCTAAATCTAAAAATTTTATCAGGTGAAATAAAATGTAAAATAAAAGTCAGATTCTTAGTAAATAGAGAATTAGAGAAACTTCCACTTGCATATTTCCTCGATGTATTTCACTATCTTGTGTTTTTCCTCTTTGTAGGTCATTCCAGTTGGCGATTTGAACAAGACGTAATTAAGGATGATTTTTTACCAATTATATTTATATTGTTAACATAACAATAATAATAATAAACAGTAGCTTGAAAAAACAAATTACGTAAGCATTCTTTACCAATTAATTTACAATCTATTGAAATCACACGGCAAATAAAAAGTAGGGTGAACAGTAACAATGTTGGTGTTGGTGATACGTAGAATTGCACCCATAGCTAACCTTCACTCATTCATTATTCATTAATTACCATCGTTTAATGCAAAAGTAAGCTGCTACTTTAACCAGCTTAACGTTTTTACGATGCTGCTGACGTGATGAAATGGGTGACCAAGTGTTGGCTTTAATCATATTACCTATGCAATTTTGTTCTTGAGCTATTTATCTTATCATGATAATTGGGAGTACGAGTTTAAGTATGCCTAGGTATATAAAAATCTGCTACTGGCTGACTCACCAATCGTGTGATAAAGCGTCAAAATAATTTGTTTTATCTCATCACTCACCAATCTTCAACAGACTCGTTGACAAGAGAATAATACTCTCGGCAAGCTGCGCTTTTATCAATTGACAGTGTTATCAATTTGTCTGTGAAATTAATTTTAACGCGTTTTCTCATAATTCCGCTTTCCAGAGATTTA
>JAHZMT010002794.1:0-11601 GCA_027743785.1 Sinhomidia bicolor
AATATACAAGTACATAGATAATACGAAGTATGCATAAATTTTAATTAGTTTACCTTTATTGGTTGGTTTATTTGCACACGTGGTTTATACTTACAAAGAGGTAAAAAAAATACACTGCTTTCATGTGTCATTAAATTGTTAATTAGCCAGCAATATTTTAGGTGAGAAATAGCAAAGTATACGCAATTTCTGCTAGATAACTTTTAAGCATCAAGAAACCGGAACGCTTTAGTAGAGATTATAAAGCGGGTTCAAACATAATTTCGAGAAAACCATAATAATATTTATCATTTTCTACAGGGGATGCTGTAGGATAATTCAACAATGATACTTTAGTATATGTATTTAATCCGAATTTACTTGAGCAGCATCAGCATCGTAGTGTAGTATAGGGTCGGTTGTGCATTGTGCATCGTTTTCTAACTCAACATTTTCACTCAACAAAATGATTCTTCTGTAGTAAAAAAATGTACACAATATATTCACCACATGCTCCTTTTCTGTTAAATTCTGTCTGTTCGATCGGTATCACCAACAACATAACCACATGTGTTACAAGTTTTTTACAAGCTACGATTAAGAACAAGATGAGGGAGAGAATGAAAGAGAGAACGAATAAAAAAAAGTACCTTCTATATAAAGGATAAGAATTTGAGAATAAACCGCTATTCCTTGGCTTGACCATTTTCGTTCCTTGTTTCAGGGAAAATGATACATAATTTGGAGATCAATGTAATTGGCATATAGGTATATGTACATGAACTTTTTATCATTATACTGCAGCAAGGCTCTCTTAGAATGCATCCTATTTATTTTGACTCGAAAATGAAAATGAAATTAGCCATTTAAAAAGGAAAATGCAAACGTGAAGTGAAGTATATACATTATTATTTTCATACTTGTCTGTGAATTACATACCTAGAAAGCATGAATGAGTCCCTTTTGATACAGTCACTTAACATTATTATGACGAACTTTTAAAACGGGACAAAATTACATAATAATGCTTTCTTTAAAAATTAAGCTCTTTGCTCTCTTAACTCGTAAGAAAATGTCTTCTTCAAGACCACAGTCACTGATTATTTTTTTCCTTTATCATTTTGAAAACACATTGTTGCCTCTGCCACTTTATTAGTCTGTCTGACTGCATATGTGTAGTGTTTTTAATGAAAGAGAACTTGTAAAAGTGAAGGAGGAAAAAGTGGAAGTTTAAATTTTTTTTCTATTTTCTATGTAGTGCACTTGTTTTTTAAGAAGGAGAGTAAGCTATAAATTATCTCTATATCTCACGCTTTAAAAAGATATAGTATTATGCTTGTCATCACACTCAGCTATTTAGCGACATGTTGTATTTGCAACTGCCAATCCAAGTTGGTTTTACCTCATTGTGACATACCATTTGCATAACAAGTTAATAATTCTTTGTTTTAACTGTATTTTTTGTATTTTTTTCTTTAGTACATTTAGTACCTCCCTTGAAATAACTTTGCTATATATATTAAAATCGTTTTAAGCTCAGTCCCGACTAAAGTATAAAATAGAAACTAGAAGGCGGCTAAATGAAATGCAAGCAAAAAAATGACTGAATTAATTCTTGTAGGTATTTAAAATATGATGAATGACAAGTGCGATAAACACCTTGTTTATTCACAGTTCGAATAGTGGTCAGACAAGTTCTCAGTTGGAGAAACGGCATCTAAGATTCTTAAGTGTTTCCAAACATAAAAGTAAAATACCTTTGACGACAGTTTGTTTCTAATATTACGTGTACAGAATGCAGTGATAAGAAAACTACTTTTGCAGGACTCTACATGCACTGAAAACCGACGGAACTGCTTTTCCTTTCGATTTCAGAGTGCATAATCTACGCCATCAATTTGCGATATTTCTGTATCAAAATCTATCAAACAGGAATAGGAGTATCCTGATGAGGATATATTCCTCCTCAAATCTGTTTTGTAGGGAATCGATGATAATCAAGACAAAGCGTGAAACGGTGAAATCCACTTTTTTCATCAGCTAAAAAAATTATTTTGAAATTGTATGTTTTTCTACGACAAAGGGTGTCTTTAGACATTAATTTAATTCAGTGTGCTCCCCTATGAATTTTAATCCTTTCTTCGCCTCCTGCTGCATAAGAAAATTAGATAGTTGGCTAAAAGGTTGTTTTAACATTTTAAACACTGTCTTGAGCAAGGGATCATTATAATATTTCAAGATATTACTCAAGCAAACATTTTGTACAACATCTCATGCATACATACATGTGTGCACAAAATCGTAAGTGATGTTTGCTGCGTACATTGATTGTGTGTGCACATACTCTTTAACCCTTTTCATAGAACTGCTGCGCATCTAGCTGCAATCCGCATTCTTATGATGAATATGACGAGCATGTCGACTTCTTTATTTGCATCTTGGGGTGCTGTTTATGAAAGAGATAAATTGTAATATTGCCTCATCAACAGCATCAAAATCGACAACTAACTGGTATTACTCAAGAAGCATAAACAGTTATATGAGTACCTACACAACTTTTTTTGGTAGTTCAAGTTCAAGATCGTGTATAGATGATGATCTTCTCTGTGTAATTACCACAATTGTAGGTATATGACGAATCATAACGAAACAAGTAAACAGGGATTTTTTGTCCACCTGAAATGTTAGGTCTTCAAGCGGTTTCTCATTTGAAATTTAATAAAGAATGAACCTGTTGATAGTACAGTCTTTTTTCTGGACAAATGGATATTATCGATGAAATCAAAAGTTGTTGGTGTAGTCCTAGTCTGGCTTTGACATGTAACATTCCATGTTTTTTTTTTTGAATAAAATGACATGTTGTAAAAAGATGCAAGCATCACTGCACGTTGTCAATTTTGCATTGCTCATCAAAATTACTTGACGTTCCGTTACATGCGAATTATGTATATATATGATAATGACACAACGAGACAAACCTATCAAATACAATTGAACTCGATATATATGAACAACACGGCAAAAACGAAACTACTGTATTTGTATGCACTCGGCTCGGCTCATTAATTTCAAAGTTATACAATATCTTTATTGACTGGGCGGTACTCATTCAATTCAATGTAACAGCAGTAACTTTTTCATCGTTATTGTACAATTAGAAGATTGCCATCACAGAATGTGCTCTTGTTAGCAAAATGGATTCCTTTATTTGTATGTTATAGTATTTACGTCTACCTTTGTATATTCCAGTTACTTTCACATCTCAGCAATTGTGTAACACTCAATTGCCGTTTTGATTGTAGAGACTGTTTTTTATGCATCATTACCTACAAGTACCGGTCTTCAGCAGAGAGCAGCAAAGCAACTATAACAATATAATAATATACATACCTACCTTCAAACCCTGAGATCAAAAGAAATGTCTCGGTTTTTTATCTGTCGATCATGGCCCTGGTGCTCAAGCAAATATTTTCAAAAGCGTAGATAGTTTCGAAGACGTACGTAAATCTGTCCGAAAAAAAACTTATCGTTTCCTAATCTTGTTTTTGTTCCTTACTATGTCGTATCCTATGAACGGAAAGAATTAATTCGTGGTTATAAAATTACATACTTTTCTTATTCGAAGATGACGGTTTTTCTGTCCTATGATGATAATATTTAAAGTTAGTGGCTGTACGGTACTGTGTAGCACTTCAATCAGATAGTTATAGTTATATGTCCAACCCAACTACTCTCGTGCATATGCAGTCACAATGGCTAAAAAAAATTTTTTATTTGAAAAAAATAAATTCTGGTTTACAAGTTATAAGGTTGCAAATAACAGAGTGACGGAACAACGGTATATTTTTGCAAAGTATATATAGTATCCTGCCGAGACCAAGCGAAATTGATTTGACAGATTCTCATTTCACAAGTTGATTTTTCACATAAAAGAACATTGCATTGTATAGAGCCAGTATAAAAAGCGAGAGCAAAAAGTTGTTTGTATCGACACAAATGTATCATATTTATTGTTATAAGGTTACGTCTGTAATACTTAGAAAATATCAGTAAAGTTCATTTGATATTTGCCGATCTCATGAATCTTATCATATTTTGTCGTTATTACTATTTTTTCAATTTTTAAAATACATTTATACGTGCTGTTGCACTAGATTCTATCAGATAATTTGATAGTATTTTAAAGATTGTATTGGATTGATTTATGTTTTGACTGAAAATTATTGAGGTAGAACAATAATAGATTTAGCATCAAGTGGAATAACCGGAAGGGAAATGGTCGCTATTAGAATGCTTTATGTTTGTTGCAATCTTATTAACCCATACTAGTTGGCAGTTTCCTTTTTAATTGCTTGTTACGCTTGAACCATGGAAGATAGCAGGGTGACAGATGGTGTTGATGATTCAGTAAATAAAATATTTCTGTTACCGTATTATAATATCGTTGAATTGTTGGCTTTATCGAAGTACAATTGGATTTTTTAAAATGCTTGAAGATTGCAAGCATCTACATGATAATCAGCAAGCACCGGCTTAGCATGAGCAGATAATTGCATGTAATAAATAAATATGTTTAAAGGTACTCTGTGTGGTGGCGGCGGCAGACATTATAATCTGTGTCAGAATAATATGTCTTCAACTAACTTTCGTTCTTTCGAGCTTTCCCACTTTTAGTTGTCCGCTTAATAATATGTAATTTTGTAATCTTGTGCCAGTCAGTCAAGTAGGAGTTAAGTATAGTGAATTTGGATAGTCAAGAAAAGCCTATATTTGTATGTCGCAAATGCTTATTTACATAATACACGCAAACGCAAAGAAGAGAAATCGAAAATCTTTTAAATATAAAATGTCTGCCGTGGCATGCGAGTTCAAAAAGTGATGATGACGGGAGTGTCAGATTACAAAACAATTTTGCAGTTCTCTACGTAAACTACAAAATAACGACGACGAGTAATTTTCACCACCACACAAATTCAAAAATTGAAATGCATAATATTATTATTTACGCTTTATCTATTTTACCACTGTGTGCCGTGTACATTTGATCGATACGTAAAAAATGGAAAGGGATAATTTTTTAAGTCAGCCGAAGATGGTTATTTTGACAAGTTTTTGATCGTCTCATGAGTCTATTTTTTATTAATTATGAATATTATGATGCGACAACAACCACGACGAAATTTTTCATACATTCACTGCATCAATAACAATAATAATAACAGATTTCATACCTACACTAACCATCTGCACACCTTTTATGGACCTGGAGCACCAAAATACGGTACATTACATTGTGGGTTCTAAATCATTATATGAAAGTTGAAATTGTGTCAAAATAAAGCTGAAAAGATTCTAAAAAAACGCTTTGTCAAGATGATGTTGAAAATGACGATCATTATGGTATATAGTAAAGACATTTGGATTGATTACAAAATGTGCGTATACGAAACGAATATTATATATTATGCTATTATATCGGTGTACTTTAAACACATGTGAGCTCTGACGAAAGATTCAGGAAGAGATTGTCAAAAAGCCGATGTTAACAAAAGTTTTGTATGTACAAATTACCAATTACTACTACTACATCACTTCTTAGGTATGAACAGTTAGTTATTATTGAAGGAGCCAAAAAATCATTAGGGAAAATGTTGGTGGTTTTTCTGGAAGTGATTATAAGGAAATGTAACCTGTTCAAGTTCTAAAATTTGACATGTTTTGAAAGCCCCTAATATAGCGACATGTATACCATATATCACGTGAGTATATAGTATCATCCTCAGGGATCGTAGCAAGATTTAACTTTTTAATGAAAACGTAGAACAACAGATGGTTTATAATGTAATTTCATTTTACCTACCATTTTTCAACTTATATACAAACATATTATATACAAACATATGAAAAAAGCTGATGCTAAGAAGTCAGGCACCTGTATGCGTGTATCTGACATTAGATGTAATTTCGGCATGAAAGGCATATACCGCGTTTACGCTAACTTTATTGCAAATTGCAGAAAGAAATGTCATGCTAATTTGTTTTCTTTGATCCTGAATCCTGTGGTCCTGATTTATGTATCGATCAGCATGTTAAGCTACCTCTGTTTTGCTGCAGTATAGTGTGCTAGTATTACCACAAGTTGTTTTTATGAAAATAAGTAATGTGAATGTGATAAAGAGCAAGAATATATTGGAGAGCAATAAACAAACAATGAAAGTTATATTATATTTTTCTGTGAGTTTATTCCTTCCTATATTATCAGCACAGCCAGGGTGCTGTACTACCAACGTCCTTGCCTCACTTTTTACTTCTTTATGGGTATTTCAGTACACATTACACGCTAAATTATGAGACGAGATTATGTCCAAGATCACTGATGTATATTATAAACAGTTGGTTGTGTTTTTTATTGTTGACTTTCATGCACTAATCGTTCTATACAATCTTAAATATAATATTACTTAAATTTATCTGCAAGTTACGACGATAAATTGTGCTACTACAAGATTTACAAGACCATGTGCACGAACCGCAATGGATGTAGTATGAGGTGCAAATGTATATTTTTGGAAATGAGGCGTTGTATTGAACGAATACAAATTGGAACCTTTGCTAGAATGTGCATGTACACAGTACACAGCATGAAAGACCATTACGCATTGCATCGCCGCAAGGTTATAAAATAAAAATCATGTACGCAAAATGGGGAACCCGTTTCATGCGTTTCTCCTCTATTTCCTTCCTTAAGATGACTCAGATTTTCAATTTTATAAGCTGAGCTTTATCCTATTTAAAATCCAATTTTAGGTACATCCTTGTTTTCAAAATTGGGACTTTAGTATGTTTGTGTATTTAGCTAGCATTCATTAAAAAACTCTCAATCGAATCTGTCCTGTGAGTGGCATGTGGTTTGGTTTGTGGATTGCTTCCCTGGGATTAATTACATTTTTGATTTTACAAAGACTGACTTCAAACTTCAATGCACCGATGGCTTATATTGCTGAGAGAGTACCGCTTCGTCTCACATATGCCAAGAAGCAGTCAAGGCAAACTCATGATGACTTTGCTAAAAATCCTGGCGTTTATCAGTAGGCATGTTGTTAAATATGACATAAAATGGGGCTTAAATAATATGTTCAATATTACACACTTATTATTACACTTTTCTAATGTGTTCTTACAACCTACAACATTTCATGACAGGTTGTAAAACTCTGTTCTGTTGTGTTCAATAAAAAAATGGGCTTGCTTCCTATTGTCAGAAATGTTTTTCCGTTCAGCGAGCAAGCTTAGAAAATGAAAATACAGTTATTCCGAAATTGAGCTGCATTGAGTGTAATCAATCAAGTAGAACATGGACTTTGTAGGAAATTAAATTACCTATATACATTAAAGACGTATTTGGTGGTCGGGCTACGTTTATATCAGCGTCTACTTCAGTTTTAATCATTCAGTAAGTACATGCTTGAATTGATTTCGTACAAAATATTAAGTTTTGTAAAAACTCATTATGTATTTCCAAATAATGTTTGCGACTTTTTGTACCAGAAAATCTTGTTACTATTGTGGAATGTATACTACAACTCAAAACAACTCAATTAAATTACGACAAATTGCAGTATTTACATTATTATTAGCATTCTTATTTATTAAACAAAAAAGACACCGGTAGCATTCAGGATAAATGATGCTCCATTGATCAAAACAAGACACGTTGCATTAAATGCAAAAAGTAATCAAATCAAGATGAAATACTTCTATGCATCAAGATAATTTAATCAGGTATGTATAATCGTAGTAAGCCCTTATATACGATTGCTACATTAAAGTATAACATGTTTTCGCTTTTTACGAACGCTCTTCTACAACTACAAAAGCAAAACTTTTGACTTCTTCTTGGCCGTGCTTTGAATATAATTTCAATTATTATTATTAGTAGTAGTAGTAATATCAAGAGCAAATATATACCTGTATGTACTATATGACTATATGTACTATATAGTATCAAAGATCATCATCAAATCATCATCAGTAGTAACGGAACCGAACAATATTCAACTAGCCGTGCAATTCATGAAACACTAAAAGCAAGAACCTAATATCATACAAACAAAGTACTTAACTATGTATGCAATTATTAATACTGCAAAATTCTTCTTCCGTTTTGCCGTAAAAATATTTGAAGTATTTGAAGACTATGGCTTAGCTTGCACTAAAAATGTAAATATTTAAAACGTTCGCAAAACAATAAGCCAAGTGGTTACTTTTAAGATATATTTTGTCTTTTTATTTTTGATTTAAAAAACTACTTATACGCATAGTGCAAAAATTATAGTATTATATAGAATAGAATAAATAATCTTGTGATTATGTAATTAAAAATAACATGTTGTTCAAGTAAAATATCAGCACATAAAAAGAAAAGTACCAGATAGTTTCACTATTATTACCATTCGACAATCCAATAATCCAGAAAATAATGTGTCCCATGCGTGACAACCTTGAAGAAAAAAATATTAATCTGATTTATTTTTTGAGCATCTAGAAAAGTATGTTATTTACCTACACATTTATTTGGTAAATTACTGGGTCTGTGAGGGCAGCGGGCAGCAGCATCTTGAATTGGTTTTGAAAATATTTTTATGAACGAGTTCAGCCCAAAAGTACGATGAATTAAAGAGTAGTAAGAATACTACCGCATCTGACAAAAGTTTACCACTGAAAAACATCAGTGAACTAATAACGAAATGTACTCAAAGATAATGGCACATGAAATCAGGGTGCTCTAGAATTTTAGGTTAAGTTCATTATAATTGTATGGTTTATGCTCTGTGACTTTAGTCGACAACTCAACAATGAATAATATGGATGAGCGTAATACCAACCAACTCTTGGGCGAGAAAATTCATGCGTGCTTTTGTATACTTTGTGCACATTGCACACAGACACACACACACATGTCGAGTTGAACGAGAGTAGGCACATAAGATGCGATTGGGATAACAATTTAGGTTTGATAACAATGATAAACCACTATATACAATAAGTATATCTGCATGTATACTTTGTTCATTTTATTTTTATGGCATTAACCCCAAACCTAACCACAGCAAATGCAGCATCAACATGCAGAGTTACGCATTAAAAATACTGGATGTAATTGTTCAACTGGTAATATAAAAATATCATATTTTTTAATATGTCGAGTATGCCTTTGTAAAGACCATTTTGCATTGCTATTTTTGTAGTTTAGTTTTTTGGGTAAACTTGGGTGGAGTTCGCTATCTATGTGGTTTAGTGTATTTTGTCAGTGCTCAAAACAAAATTATGAGTCAGTTCCGCTGCGTTTCAGTGCTGTCAAAATAAATGCTGATTGATGCCTACCTATTCCTTGTCTATATATGAAATTATGTGAAAACACTTGTATTGGACAAGTAATACACAATCACAGGTTTTGTGGGTAATTTTTGCATATTTTGTACACGGCGGATATGACTTAATGCAGACAATCAATTTGTTATTTTTAAAAAAAAACTTTGTATTTTAAAAGCAGTAACATTTTAAAACACTAAAAAGTAATGTGAAAAATGGAGATGTGAATCTGTAATGCGACGTGAGAGATGAATATCAATGTAATAAAGCGAACCCCTGACATGAATATAGTACTCTAATAAATTTATCTAGATCTACACCATTTTAATTGTATTTCGTCAAATCTAGCAACTCAAGCTCAGGTCATGGTTATAAAGAAAGGGAACGGGAACTTTAGATGGAACTGACGCTTGAAAAGTTACTATTGATAAAAGATGACATTGAAATTTTATGGGCGTGACAAGAGATGTAATATTATTCCTAACAAAAGTGCATAAAAGATGTGAAATTTCCTGAAGCGATGATTCCTGCAAAGCAATTCAGTTCAAGGTTTCGCTCCTATAATTTGTCACGACGAATAATATGTAGCAAAAATCAAGACAATCATGACGAGGACAATGAAAAATTTGACGAAAAATATCACATATCTAAATTAAACAACATTAAATGGTAGTGGCACAACATGATTTCGGTTTTTTGAAATCCTTGATGGGAAATCCCGTACAGTTGTCCCTAATCTGGAAATTGTCAGGTTATATTAAAACACTTCTACGCTGTGAGTGTGTGGTTAAAGATCTAAAGATTGCAAAAAAAATTATTGTGAAACTTACTGTGCACATCATACAACGTAATTATGGTTCCTCTGTTTATAAAATATTTTTTGGTAAATAGAAATGAATGAATCATTTCCTATTACTGTTTCTACTCCCACAATCATCGTCACCATACCGTGATGTTGTTCTACCGCAAAAACCAATCTGAAATAGGTGAATTCATAAACAACAATGTAACAGTAGGCATTACCATCAACGTTTATAGCTACTCATGTATTTGTGGCTTTACCATGGTCTTAGGTTCTGTCTGTGTGACTGCCACTGTTCAACATCAAAAATACTCATAGGGGAATAATAGAGGATAGAAGCAACAATGAAGCTCACATTGCAAGCATCAACAATGTGAAGAGGTATACCCCTACATCTTCTTGAACTTCCGGTGTATTTTGTTACCCTTTTTTATTCTTCAGTTGACAGCGCGGTAGATAAACGAAAAAAAGCTTTACAGGTAGCATCTCAAAGCATTATATGGCTTTGAATTTACAATGCAAGTACTGAAATAGAAATTTGATGATGGTACATATACAACTGCGCGCTTTCAACACGCTCGAATGAGTCAGTGAAACACGCTCAATTCGGTGACTCTGTATCTGGATTTGATGTAAATCTCAAATAAGTCCAATTATATCAAACGCTTTGGTCTTAATGTAACTTTCATTTGTATGATTCCATTGTTCAAATGCTAGTACTTACCTCTGAGTGAGTGCAAACTAGGTAGCTACAAAATTGAGTCTCCCAATGCCCCGGTAGTTTACGTCACATGAAACCTGTAAAAAATATTTCATGTGTGTGTGTTGTGATTACGGGAAATCAAAGTTTATCATCAACGTCAGGAAAAGACGAGTTTATAGTAAATATTGAGTTTCTTTCGGTGTTTATCTTGTTTTTAAATAAGTTACGCAACATTGAGAAAGGAAAGTCTTTACCGAATGCTATGAACAGTGAAACTTTTAAAATATTTGATACGAAAAATGAACCAGCCATAGTGTTCATACGATTTGTTTCAAGTTTTTCTACTGACAATCAGTTGAGTATAAGATCTAAGCAGAAGCACTATACAGACTACTTAATGAAGAAATGATCTATTAGTTGTATGTATGGTTGTCGTATCTGAATGACTTAACCGTGTACGCAATCAAAATTTTATGATATTTTTTTGTTGGCGCATCTGATGACAAATTGGAGTAAACCATGTGAAAATATTTGATTGCCGGTTCATCCTGCCTTTAAAGTGCGCGTATATGAAAGATTATCTCGATCTAGACCCAGATATAATTTTCTCCTTGCATGTTCATTTATACTTCCTTTCCGTACCAAAAACTTTAAAAGTTTTTGTCTTACGACTTATTCGTGTAGTTGTACAAACTCGAATTGCCGTACAAGATATTTTTTATTAATCCAAAATGAAGAAATTTCG
>JAHZMT010002795.1:0-11124 GCA_027743785.1 Sinhomidia bicolor
GTAGTTTAGAAAATCATTTGCTACCTTTAGGGTTTAAGTTACTTGAAATAGTTTTTAAGGTTTTTACGGCTTATGAAGTATTTATTTATTTGTCCGCCAAGGAATATATGTGTAGATTGCACATGTGTGGCAGTAGTAATAATATCTCAATGCGGTCTGCATAAAACTGGAATCTATATCAGCCGAAATTGAAACTACACAAAAGCAAGCAGCAAGTGAGATTTGATATATTTATTTAGAATAAACTCTTGAAAAATCGAGAATCCACCTGACAAAAGCTATGCAAGAAACGATGAAAACGAAACGTTATTGTGTTGCCTTCAGCTTACAAAAAATTTTCCAGTAAGTTTGAAACTGGTGCTTGCTTGTTAAGTAATATCCAATTGGACAACAACTGACCCTGGTGAAAAAAATACACGCTTCAAAGTAAAACTGTCTGAAGACTGAAATAAGAATGTACAGACTGTCAATCCCAGATATTAGTTTGGAAAGAAAAAAGATGTTAGAAAAAAACCAGCAGTAGCAATGAGACTTGTTAAAGTAGATGACCACGTTGTGTGAGCAAGTTGCTGATACGTGGTGAATTGATGGTGCTTTCTTTGTTTGCCCATCATATCGTCGTGACTCAGGTTACTTTGAAACGCACAGGTGCAGCTGCAGATTCTACACTGCATACATATTATTTACCTTCTTCTCTCAATTCAATCACTCTTGACTCGCCAACTTGCATCATCTGCGTTGTTGGTCCTTAGGCGCATTACATATTATTATGCATATTATTATTTGGGTTCGTTGTTTTTTCATGCGTTCATTATATAAACTTTATATAGACGCATTTACATATTATAGTTTATCCAGTTTTTCATGCGTGCACCGTTTCATAAAGGCTTTAAATAGATGGATATGTATACAAATCCGTGTGTGCACACATAATGTACATACTTCTTGAATAAAATTGAAGGTACACACAACACTTAATACACCTTCGTGACAAACACGACGACGACGATGATACGGCAAAAGATTCAATTCCGAGAGTATAGATTTGTACACACAAAAGAAGAAAAAAGCTAAATTGTTATTACCGTAAAAGTGGCAGCAGCAGAGTTGAGTTGCATCAAGTGTGCCTGCAAAGTGGAAAACCCAAGGTATAAAGGTATATATATGTACGGCGGAAAATGACAATAAGAGTGGCTAGCTAATGTTGATGTGACTGTCATCTCTGAAGAGCAATGTGGTACGAAGGATTTTTACATGCTTGCATGCATGCATTCCTTGTTCGGTCCCTACTTATTTTCAAGTCTTTTCACGTCGTCCCTCTCTCTCTCTCTCTCTCTTTCTTCTCTCCCGCTACTAGGAAATTATTCTCTTGTGCCTCGACAGGTCCCATGACTTTTGTCGTTTTCTTTTTTTTACCTTCTGTTCATGCACACAAATAAAATATAATATATGCATAGACCTACATGTTAAGTTTAAATATAAAAAAGTACAACAAAGTGTGTTTGAATTTTTATAATGTTTATATATTGCTGTATAATTTTCAGAGACATGTACAACTACATATGTGTATGTGTGTATATATGCACATCATTATTTATACAATTTTTCATTCCTTTATACATCTTTGTCTTTTGAAAAGCAGCTTACACGGCTGAAGTAACAGGACAAGACGACAGTTACAGAACAGAACACACATATTCACATAAAGAAGTCTTGCAAAGTTAACAAAACACTTTTTTACAGTTTTTTTCTTCATCTTCTTTCGGTCCTCCTTGTATGTTTATGAACAGAACACCATGCAACATGAGAGATTAGAATTACTTCTGACAGAATGCATATTGAGTTGCATTCACTTCTCTCTACTCTTTTTTTTCTTTATTATGTGGTGTGCATTTAGGCATGCTTGTACATGATGATGAGTCTGATGATGAAAAGTGATTACTCATTCTGAGCCCGTTCAAGATACCATAACACTCGGAGAGGTCGAAAAAAAAATTTCAGGCGCACACACACATTCCGTCAAAAGTCTTTTTGTATCATATTTCTCCTTCTTCCATAATATCCAAATTCTGCTTTTTTATCCACTTCGTATGGCCGTTTCATATCATTTTATGCTTCCTTTTTTTCTTGTGCTTTGTATATTATGTATGTGCTTATGCTATGTTGCTGGAAGAAAACGACACGGAAAGAGGTTTTTAAGTAGCTCCTCACGGATCACGACAATCACACAAAAGTCCCCTACGTTTTCTCTTCTCTCGTATTAAGGGTGCGGCTCATGACTCTAGTACTAAACCGGTATATAAAAGTTAAGAAGCTGAACCATACAAAAGCATATTTTTTTCGTAAAGTTTTTTTTTTAAATAAAGAATAGGATGGGACTGGACTGGATGATGATGATGACTGGATGTCAGTTATAATATTATTATTGTTATTACTGGGTAAGCTCTCCTTTTTCCTCCGCCAAGGGGTCTTTTTCTCGCTCTCACTATCTTTTATGTTTTAATGCGATAATCTCATGAAGGAAAGCCTTGAAATTTAGCAGAAACGATGAAGTGTAAAAAACAGCTTAAAACTGTGAGTAACTAATACCACCAGACCAGATCTTCACAGCAGAAAGAAGGAGTTGTTGGTACCCTTTTACTTGCTCACATAAATATATTAAATATATTATTATTACCTATTCTTATAACTATGCCGTGTTCTGTTAAGAAGGAAGCAAAAAAAATTTTCTTGTACTTTTTTTCTCCCTCTCCCTAACTTTTTCTTTCAAAAGTACCCGACATGACTTCAAAATAATAACTTTAAAGTTGCTTGTTGTTCTTATAAAAAAGCAGAAGGAAGAAGAGGAGGAAAAATGAAACAAGTGTTCTGTTTCTTGTGTGTTGACTATGTAAATGTGTACAATAGTGATAGTAGTATACTATCATATCTCTGTCGCTCCACAGGAACACAGATTTTTCCCTGCAGGGTGACTTTAGGCAGAGAAAAAAAAGGTAAAGCAAAAGGGACTCTGCTGCTGGTTGTTACTGACTTTTAGCTACTACACCACAGTGCACAACGTAGCGTTATATATCATCAGTAAAGTTGTTATTGTTGTTTTGCTCCTGGTGATAAAGTGGCAATGCTGCTGCTGATGATGATGATGACGACGACGACGGTGAAGCTGTTGTTGCTGACGATCCTGATGGGATGCGTGCGTATGACATTAGCGCTAACAAAAGGCCAAGAAAATAAGACAGCAACATCACACGAGCAGGTCAAAAAGGAGAAGTATAAATATAAAAGTAACAAGTCGTTTTCATGAACGTGTTATGTATGTAACCCAAAGTTATGCGAAGAAAAACCTTGACTTTTACGATTCAAGTAGTGGTGGTGGTACAATGATGCTTGATGACGATGATGATGATTGTTGTGCTGCTGATTCAGTATTCACAAGTGGCTGTAAGGAGAGCAATCAGCAGGCAGGCAGAAAATCATGATGATCTTCAGCCTATCATCATCATCATCAAGAAACTGGCAGAGGAGACAAGATGTGAGGAGTGTGAAGGTCTTTTCTTCCCATCACTTTTCCAACAAACAGCAGCAGCGGCATCAAACCGAGATTTTTTAGAAGAGCATCATCATCTAAACTCCATTTTTTCAAGTACAACAGCTTTGCACTTGTTTCTTCAATTTTTTTCTGGCTTTGCTGCTCCTTCTCTAGAATAAAATGCACTTTTCGTATAAAAGAGTGAGTATAAACAAACTTACGAAATATTTAACGCAACATGTCATTTAACAAAAGAGATAAAAACATTGCTTTGTGATCATCATCATCATGAACATCATGAAAAGCAGTATATATTTTTTTTCTTTTTTTAAGCGGTCTTCCTTCTTTTCATCCTTTACACAGTTATATTGCTTCCATTGTAAAAAAAATTGAAGAAAATTGAAGGAGAAAAAAGGAAGAGGAGGAAGGAATGAATCTTTCTGAAAGAAGTTTTTTGTCAAAAGATAATGGGTAGGCAGAGGCAGGTTAGCTTTATATTATAGGATTGAAAACAAAAGGCGTGATTGTATGAAGCAGAGAGAGAGAGAGAGGTATAGCGTATAAATTGTATAAAAGAAAAAGAAAAAAAAGAAGTTATTGAGGAAAAGACTAATAACTACAACGTCGTCGTCGTCAATAGTTTGAGTGTGAACTGAAAAGAGTGAGGAGAGAGTGATGGTGTGCGATGCGATGAGTGAATGAGCTATTTCCAGTTTTCCTCGTAAAAACTCTCGAGCAGAGAGTGAGTGAACGAACAATGAAATGTGGGTCTTGTTCTCACTTTTGCTTCCCGGAGCTCGCGCTAGCAAAGACATTAAAAGAGACACCATCTATCTGTTTATGTGTGTGCGAGTGTGTGAAAAGTGGAAATAAGAAAAAAAGGTGCTATATAGGTAGCCAACTAGTAGCTACATACCTATGTAGGTACGTATACATGCGACAATATGGATGAACCCATGTTGTTGTTGATGATGATGGTAGTGATGATGATGATGATGCTTCCTTCTGATAACAAACTATCTATCTATCTCTCTTCAACAATCCATCTATTCACAGTATAGTGATGCTTTGGAATAAATGTGAATTGTGGTAGTGGTGGTGGAGGAGCAATGAAGAATAAGAAGTTTCTTTCTGCTGCGGTGGTAGTAAAAAAAAGCGAAGAGACAACCGGGCACACACATCAGAGCAGTATAAAGTATGTATAGGTATTTATGGTTGTGCAGGCGATGTCCAAAAACAACCTTGTTCAAGATAAGAGGATGAAACTCGTGTCAGTCAATATTTGGGCGTCCACACTCAAACTTCCAACGAAAAAGTCCATCAATCCTACACATTTTTATTGCTCTGTTGTTGATCCTTTCAACAGACAAGACGAAGACGAAACGAGGAGACACACATAGTAAAAAGGAAAAAAGGAACTTATACCAAAGAAGAAGCCAAAAAGGAGACCACGCATTTATTATAGACACACTCTATTATTACTATAAAATGTATTTTACTGCTGTCTATACAGAGACGTATTCACACAATAATATATAAATACATAGATACTAATAATACACCTAATATAATGCAGCAGTACAAAAAAAGAATAAACGAATGATGCATGCCACCGCACTCTGTTTATGTAGAAGATCAGGCGACCGTTTTTCTCGTTGTTGTTGTTGTTGTCGTTCTCATGTCCTCCACCAACTTTACATTAAAGATAGATACCCTTGTCTTGCCTTTATCCATCCGCTCATTTTCCTTTATTCTTTTTTTCATGCTGGTGCTGGTGCTTCTAGTTGATGATTCACCTCTTGAGAACAAATAATACGACTGGGGTTTATCGGTTTGTCATTTTGGCTTTGGTTTACTACCAAAAGAAAATAACTTGTTTGGAAAGAAGAAGAAGAAGAAGAAAGAGGCACAAGGCGACCACGGTGTCTAGAGAATAAATGAGAAGAAGACGAAATGAGAAAGAAGGATTGCAGTGTGTTGGTGTGGCAGTTGTGAAAAAAGAAAAGAAACATGCCAATATCTGATTACAAAATGCGAAGAGAGACAAGTTTTTTGGACCTTTTCCCTCTGATATTTCCCATGCCTTCTGTCTTTTTTCTTGGATTCAGTCACTCAATAATATCCCAGCAGAAAAAGGGAGAAAAGAAACGAGATGGAATGCCATTCGTCATAAATTCTCTCTTGTTTTATCACTTTTTTTCTTCTTCTCGTCCTCGTGTGATGCTACTTGTGTTCTTGTACTTAAGACAAAACATGTTTTCTTCCTTAATCCAAGCAGAGAGAGAGAAAGAAAGAAAATCCAACTTCTTTGCTTTGATATTTTATTTTCCCGTCTTGTCAGAGAACGAGAGAGAGAGAGAGAGAGAAGCAGAAAGGATGACTTGCGGTGCGTCCTCTTGAGAATTGTGATTTCCGCTGTCCTTTGTCCAATTTTCCGATTTCTTCAGAAATGTCAATGATTTAATGTGTAATGTGAAGAGTTGGCTGAGTACAGTGCAAATCTAAACTTTTATTTACGAGATAGCAGCTTACGTGTATATGTTTGCTTTGTACGCGAGTTTCCTTTTCTCAAGTTTTTCTCAACATATTTATGGTACACCCTTCTAATTTATCTGCCGACCGACCACAATGTAATAAAGTATGTTTCTTCAAGAAAGAACTGTGTACGAGTACAGTAGTGATAGTAAAAGGCGGCAGAACCTTTACGCTCCCAACCTCAGCCAGTCACCAATTTAAAAGAAGAAGCTTTACTAAAACCGATTAAACGCTTTTATTATAACGGTAGATAAGAAGGGTGTCGTCTGCTCTGCTGCTACTTGCTACTGTCTCTCTCTTCCCTTTTGACTTTTTGCCTGATCTGAAATAAAAGTATTATGGGATCTATAATAATAATAAAAGTTTTACTATCTGAGAAATTTTGAGAAAAAGCTGGAAGCTATATATGCCACAAGTCCCTTGATGATTTGATGTCGCCTTTTCGGCGTCTCTTCTAGTCTGATGAACCAACACCTTTTTGGCACGCTTGTCGCATGACTGAAGAGTTGGATCGTATTTTGTGGAGTGGGGCGGCATATCCATCTCTTTTTAAAATATAGATCGTTTTTCTCAATTCCAATATAAACACCCATTTATGACGTTATTTATATATCATATCAATTATTTTATCAATGAATTGTATTCAGTATTTGGCTTCTAAGCTAGTATATGTATGTAGGTACAATGTGTCAAGCATGAGTGAAGCCCGCATGCACAAATTCATTTCTGTCTTACAACAATTTACTTTTTCTTTCGTCCACAAACTTCTATTTTTTTGAAACTGAAAGGAAGCCAACATTTTTAATGACCAGTAAAATACGTAAACAGAGATAGTTTAGATTAGCAAAAAAAAGTTTTGAAACATTCCAGTAACATGTGGGTAAGTATATGCATTACCAAATAGTCTTCCATATTATTATAATTTTATAGCGTACGCTTTTCATCACATCGACTTAAATAAACTCTCTTGAATTATTACAAAGTTTTCTATCGAATTTAACAGTCCCTTTTTACTATTTTTATTTTTGTCTGCACTAAAACTTTTTCTTGTTTCTTTTTGCGCAATTATAACATAAAAAAGTTTTTATGCTTCTTTTACTTTTTCGAGTACAACAGCATAATATTAAATGTAAGACGAAACAAGTGTTTGCATTATTGTCTTGAAAAGAGCACCAAATACATATATAGGTACATAATGATATTACACATTATGCAAGTACTACGTATTATATTATTATTATTCTTTATTGTACACAAAATAAATGGCCGCAGTGATACTTTATTCTGTCAACAACCATGCCACAACCAAAACAACACCATGTCCCCCTTCTTGTCGTGCGCGTCTTTTTCTTTATTTTTTCTGCTGACTTTTTTCCGTTTGCTCGTAAAATTTAACCTAGTCAAGTAGTATTTTTTTCTCATTTTTATTCTGACACGATTTCACTCATCTGTGTAATTCATGCCGTAGACAGAAGAAGAAGAGAGTCCAAGGCATACATACTTACTTTGGTACCTATATATGTACATATGTGTACGCTATTATATAATATGAGCATTATGTAGAAAAAAAAGTTGAAAGAAAAAAAAGAAAAGAAAGAAGAAGTTCAAGTGGTTTTCAAGCATCCGTAAAAAGAAAATGAAGGACTTTTTTCTTTCCTCTGACTTGCCTTGTTCCCTCTTTACACACAAAACTACTTCCTTTCCCATTTGCAACTACTCATCATCCAACTTTCATTCAAACAAGTGTATATCCATTATGCTCCCAGCCTGCCATCAACACCCACCACACCACCATACAAGCACGGCAAAAGAAGAAGCTAGTAGACAGCAACAACGAAAGCAGGCCACATTTTTCCATTACCATTTTTGCTTCATCCAACAAACGTGCTTTACATTACTGGAAAACGACTGTGAGAAGACAACCAAAAAGAGAAGCTGAAAGTTGATGACGATGATCATTTAGCTCGTGTGAGTGATGATGATGGCTTGGGCTAGGTTAAATTCGCTAGCTGTTCTCGCTCTTTCTCTCTCTGTCTCTGTCCCTCCTTCCATTCAACCTAGTTGACTTTTCTCTCCGCATTTTTCTCTCTCACTTTTTCTCACAAAAAAGTCCAAGACGACTGGGCGTATATCATTAACCCTCTTTTTTTATATAATCTCTCTCTCTCTAGTTTCCTTTTCATCCCGAGTGAGTAGATGAGCAGAATTCTTCCAACCTTCCCAACCCATTCAGCATATCTATAAGTCTGGGTTGACGAACAAGTTGACTTGACTGATATAAAACGAGCGCATCCACACATCCCAGCTATTTATTTACTATTTGTGTTGATACGACGAGCTTGAGCTTACGTAATACCTTGAACCGTACATAAATACATACAAAATAGATTCCGATTCCGTCATCCGTGTCGTGTTTTTCCTTTTTCACTTTGTGTGTACCTAGTATAGACGTGCCGTTGTGGTAGACAGAGAAGCGGCGGCCTTCTTTTTTTTCTTTCTTCTCATCTCGCGACAAGATTAAAAATATATGCATATTTATTATCATAATAATGTAGCTGTACTTTTATATCAGCAAACCTACAAATCCACGTAATAGTCACCAAAACAAAGTAAGTTATGACTTCCATTAGAATAGCTAAATACATACTATGGAACATACCTAATAGTGTCTCGTATATGCTCGCCTTAACACGACATTCAGCATGAGAAAAAATCTCAAATACCAAAATTCCCCGAGTTTCATTATAAGATCACATATTATACAAGTGTACGCATCCAAAAGAAAACACGTCTCAACTTGACTGTGTATGACAAGTCAACCGATCATAAACGTTTGCGTACAACACAACATAATAATATCTAGAAAAAAAGTGAGTAGCAGAAAGATGAACTAAAGAAAAAGTTAGTGGTGGAGGAATTGGATTGTGAGTGACTGACTTGCTGAGAGTGGAAGGAAAAAGGATATATAGAGTGGCATAATGCCATTGGCGTGGCACGACATGTCAAGTCATCCTCAACACACACACGGCAACGGCAGAGAATTATTGTCGTTCGTTGCACAGGAGAGCGAATAACACGACGAAAAAATAATATGAAAAAATATAAGAGTTCGTCGTCGACACTACTTCCTCCTCCTTTCCTTGCCTCACTCCAATTCCATCATTTGTGCTCATACAGACATATACACATGGTACATATAATCATGTTCTCATGCCGTTGGAAAGAGTACGCGAAAAAAATAATATTAAGTGGAAATACTTATGCAATAACATAAAGCACGATTGGGTAATATAATGACTCTGTAGGTATACGTTATGGTAAACATTCATAAATATATATATCCATCCATCCACGAGAGAGAATTTATTATTAGGTATATGTATAATATGTCGATAGATAGAACGGGAATAATAATGCACTCCCATTTTTACAATGATACAAATACGCCCTTGTCACATGTAGGGCGAATGAACAAGTGGCTTTATATGAACCATCAGGCACACGCTGACAATCACACACTTGACATTTTTTTATCCGTACAACATTTTCTTTGAAGATCAACAGCAAACACACTCAGCAAAAAAAGGAAGAGCATTATTTTACGTACCTAGTAATGCATACACCATCAGCATCATCGTTTTTCGTCGTCTTATGTTGTTCCATACAGAACTACATATAGGCACTGGACAAAATAAATACTTCATTGGAAAAGAAAATTGTTCTCCTCATCTCTGTCGTCATTCGTTTGACTTGAAGTCAAGATATTTCTTGGGAAATATCAGAATGACGACGACCAAACCGGATCTCCGTTTAATAATAATAATAATAATATTTGTAACTATCCACCTTATATAAGGAATAAAGTTATATTTATACATACTATACACTATACTGGTACAAGTGCTTATGTACAAATGCTCTTTCACTTTGTTTCTTCAGAAGCAATAATAAGAGACTATTGAGGGCACATTTAAAACAGGCGAGCGCTATAAACACCCACATATTAGTGATGTCGCAATATTGGTATTTGGTAAAGTTAAAATGTTTGTGTTTTCAGGAACTTATTGAAATCCAGCTATACATACTACCTATATTACACAGAAGTGTGTTCACAGAAAAGAAACCAAAGTCAGAGAAAAACGTTACAATTGACTTAAAAGAAACTCATATATTTCACCAAAAACAAAACTGTTTTATGGTTAATGTAAGATGCAAACATTAATATTATAATGATGATAAGAGTGAGAGTCAATAAGTTACGAGTAAAGGATGGCAGCAAAAATAATATTTTTATGGTCGAATTAAAAGGGTCGGAGAATGGTAAAATTTTGACCATGACTTTTTTTTGTAAGAACACCGCCTAATCATGAAAATATATGTAACTTTCCACTCGCTGTTTACAAGTGCACATTTAAAAATACATTTAATCGACTTGTTATTCTTTTGAAAAAAAATAAACATTCATATTATTATAGCACCGACAACGAATCCATAAAAAGTTCCACGTTCCTTCTGTGGCGCTTGTTCTTCTTTCGCTCGTTACCGCAGTGGTGGTATAGTTTCGTGGAGCATCGTGTGTCGTACCATATTGGAGAGACTATATATACATGTAAGTATCTATGTGTATATTCTGGGAAATAGATAATAAGAAAGTGACGACGGGCAGCAATGGTTTGACATACGACATACTTACTGATTATTATTATTCCACCACCGTTCTACAGCTGAAGAGCCGCCCATAATAATAATCCATTTTACATGGGAGAAGCAAAGGAGTCAATGACAAATATAGCCAAATGAGCGTGTGGTAGTGAGTGAGAGAGAGAGAGAAAAGACAGAGGCGTACCCGATACATTCATTTCATTTCCTTTTTCGTAAAATGATAATGCGACAGGCCGTTCGTTGGTAAGCATGCATGCATGCTCCAGTTCTGAGCCTGAGCCATTGTAATTGTAAATGTACTCATGTAGCTGTTCGTGGTGGTGGTGAGCGTATTTGAATATTATGGATCATACCCATAGCGTATATACATACAAGCAGGCCCACTTGCCTACAAAATG
>JAHZMT010002796.1:0-11716 GCA_027743785.1 Sinhomidia bicolor
GGATGGTGACCACCATGTTCCAAGACAAAATTAAATTGGCAGATCAGGTTGCTTCTCACTTTTACTGTTTCGATAGATAAATACTAGATCTAGATCTTTAGTCAAAGTTGTAGATAAGTCTGAGACCTTTTCATTTCTTTATTTAAAAAGGATATTCTCAACATCTACTTCCATTTTTTCCCGGAAGAGCTTCACCTTCTCACTTGTGACTGGAATTTCCGACCCTTCCAATGCCGAGTAGGAAGTACTTGTGAAGATCCAGAGTTAAGTCAAGGCATCTCTGCATTGCATGGAAATGCATTGAGCTTTACTCCACAGGGACCAGAGCCACTGTTTAACACAATTTTTCAAACTTTCCATAGAACCAAGTTAGATAACTCATTTTCTCTAAAGAAACTTGTAGAGCAGTTGGAAAACTCATTGTTGGTTGCAGAGGAAGCAACTCACAGATACAATTCTCAGTGCAAACAGTTTGGCAGTTTTGATGTGCTAATATTAAATAGACTATACAGTTTAATTGAACGATAGCATTACTGATTTGAATTATAAGATTATGCAATATGCAGCAGAAGAATCGCTTCCATTATAATAAAACTATTTGTATATACATAATATATTTGTTTCCAAACAAGTTAATTTGTCGCTAATATGATTACTATTATCTATAGACACACTACATCTTCATTTTCCCCATCATAAACTGCAGAGCAGCCCATTCAGCCAAATCGTCCAATTCTTTATCATCACTGAAGAGATCTCCTCCAAATGTTGATCTTGGCGAGTCTGTATTGAATCCATTGTCAAACTCGTTGCTATCATCATCCTCGTCTTCTGAGCCAAACCAGAAATAATTTGACCAGTCTATATCACCATCTTGTTTCTGCCCTCCAGTAGTAGAACTATTGGACTTGGATTTGCTCTCAGCGTTTGTGTTTTGAAAAGTTGCACTATTACTACCTTTAGAGGTTCGACTGTATATAAAAGGGTCGTCATCATCAATGTCACTGCAGCTATCAACGTCAGACGCTCCAAACATTGGACTATCAAAGCCGCTGAAACCAAACCTTGAGGTGAAACTATTGTCACCAAAAGTATAGTTGCTGCTACTGTCGGATTTCCTGGTTGCTTCTGCAGCAGCGGCACCAAAGGTAAACCAAGCTTCAAATCCCAAATTCGTGCTGTCCACTTCAAAGTCTAAAAGGTCATATTCAGACACTCCTTCTCTGAAGTTATCTTTCATAGGTTGGCTTTTCCGTACACAGGAATGAATAAAATTAGGATCTTGACAAGAATACTGTTCCAAAAGTTCGTTCAAATACGTTATAATTAAACTTGGACATCGCTCAATTTTGCGACAAACCATGTCAAGAACTTGAAAAGAGTCTTTAGCTATTTGAAGGGACTTTGCAGATGAAGGGCTTAACGTGGTCCCCTCTGTCAACTTGATGCTTTCTACTGCCTCCTCCAGAAGACTTTTTATAATTGTCAGTTTTTTGCAGTTTTCACGAGCAACTTGCATACATTTCAATCTGCATCGCCCCGGTGGTAAGGGAAGTTCTTTTTTGTAATCTTCCACGAGTGCAATCAAATTCGCATAGAAGGCATCCAAGATGAGATGTCCCCGTTTTGGAGACAGTTGACCATGACGTTTTGCAAAAAGCTTCAACACACCATTTGTTGCATTACTCGCATAAATTCCATCCTTGTACAGGTCAACTTTTTGCTTTACAATGTAAATGAGTCCCGCCCTACGTTCTGTTTGAGTGGAAAGAGCATTACGCAGCATTACTGAACCGTAGCCGACCGTCGCTGTCCAACTCTTCAGTATTCTCAGTTTCGTCTTCCATACCATCCAGTGCTGTTCACAAAGACTGGATAAAAATTTGCTTTGAAGCTGAAGAAACAGTCGCTGTTCGTCGCTACCTCCAGTAGCGCTGTTGCAGCATCTATCGCAGGCTCCGGAGAGATCCTGAGCTATTTCCATGATTTTTGAGTGTAAACTTTCGTATTTTTCCGACTTTTTGCATCTGTATCACAATACCCCATGTTAAAGGATTTAGCATCCTACGCAATAACTATTTTATAGAGCCCCATAGTTTCAACTACGTACTTGTCACACTCCCACTTTTTAGACTTCATAAACATTCCCAACCCCAAATTCGATTTGTCGGGGTTGGGAGCATCCAATCGGGGCGACAATATTCCTGAGCAGGCATGGTTTGTAAAAACTAAATCACATCGAATCCCCATAGTCTTATCAAACCTGTGACGTTGGTAGCACCCACAGTCTGGCTCACAACAATAATGACCTTTGCTTTGAAATAGTCTGAGAGCTAGTGCGGATTGACCTCCTTCCCAGTTGGGCAAGTAATTAAATGTAATTTTACGACCCTCATCAAACGAATGTACAGCTTTTACTATGATTTCCAGGTTGCTTTGCTGTAGACTGCTTGGATCTGCTGACACATGCCGAAAAAACTGCTCCGTATTTGCTTCACAAGAATGAGCTAGCCACGAGAGGTTTTCGTACAGCACTAGTAAGCTAATATAGCAGGGAAAATTTCTGAATTTGACAAACTCTGATTGATTACAGTATAGTATATATTTATGAAAATAAACATTGGTGAATAAATTACTTTGGATTTCGAATAGACGGTTCGCAAAATACTGCCACAATTTTTACAATATCCGCTAAAATAACATTTTTTTCTTTGCACACATTTTTCATGTAGTAACTTGAAAATGGGTAGTCGGTGCTACTTTTCAACCAACTTTCCAAATTTCCGAAATTGTGCTTACAACAGACCCGAAATCTAGGACTGTTTCGTAGTGCAATCAAACTTTCCCAACGCCAAGGACACAAAGTTCGAAACATGAGCACTCGAAGTATACAAAGATCCTTCATAAAGTCGGCAGCGCGTTGGTAGCTTGTTGTGAAGCCCATAAGTTCTGGCGTCTTTTGACCAACATCGCAGATAAGGGCACATTCCTCGGGAGAATGACCTTGGCCACCGAGAAAATTTTTGGAGATACCTGTACCTCCATCGTTAGTACTGAATTCCTGTAGACATTCACTGCATAAAGGAACCTGACACTTGGGACAGCACTTTGAACGAAGTGACATTGCATTGGTGTTGTTGTTATTCAAATTGTCACCAGTGCGTGCAATGGATTTCAGACAGGAGCAGCACCAAATCTTTTCCTTGACAATTGGTCCACATACGTTTGCTGTAACTAGTAAAGGCTTTTCATTGAATAGCACACTCCCAGCAGTAATTTTTTTAGTAGAAATCATAAACTGCAGCTCAGGGGACAAATTGTTTGTCGAATTTGGACTATTGAATGACGTGGAAGACGATGCACCAGTGCCAGGCGGAGAAAGGTGAAAACCAGAAACGTATTGAGTCGGAATGCTAAATGGTCTACAGATAAGTTTATGCTTGGGCCAATCCTCTTGCTGATGCTGCTTGGAACAGTAAAAAACTCTTTTGCAGCCGGCGCAATGACTTTTGCAAGGTTGTCGGCAAATCTCACATTCCCCCTTTCTAGGCGGAAGGGACTTTGCTTGACGATTGACGATGGTGGTGGATGTCGATGAAGCCGAATGTCCATTTGACTTATTTAAACCCTTTGTTTGGATTGATTTTTTTGATATTGGCACAGCTGCTGCGGATTTACTAGGTTTTGGCGTCTTTGGTTTTAAATCATTAACAATACCGGCTGTTGATGGTGATGATGGCTGACTGCTTTCCTCCGCTCCATACTTAACTTTGACAGATTGCCGACCCTTGATAATTGGAATACTTTTCAGGCTAGCAGAATTCTTTGAGGACATTTTCTCTTGACGGTAAGGCGTATTCTTTGAACTTTTCATTTCGAGTTAATTCCAAACGCAGGTTTAAAATAAATAAAGAAAACAATAGCAGATTTTGTAAACAGCGGAATGGTGGGTGACATCTAAAAAGGTCATCTAAAAATCACGCAAATGATGACGACCTCCTTGGAGATGATGGATGACGCATGATATAACAGAGACAACATGAAAATTCCTGAATTTGGAAAAACATGAAAAATTAGCAAAAACAGCAACATATTTTTTTTCGTTTTTTATTTCTTTTGTCATGTTTTAACAGTAATTATTTTATATACTCAACATACACTTGTTTGAAATAGAGCTTTTACTATTTGATTCTAGTTTTTGACAAATAATATATACCTAATGTAAATACATATATACTTTGCTTGTGCTATCAAATACATTCGGTAGTTTTCATCTCTGCTTGTACGCAAAACAAGTTACAACTTACACGTGTTTTACTGTTCGTCTAAATAGTTTATGCACCTACAACATTCTATACTACATACCTACTTTTATGAATACCTATTACTAAATAATTTGTTACTAGTTTTAGTAATCACGGTTGACCAATATTGTATGACCAGATAAGCTCCTCATAATAAAAACTGCTCACGCAGGAATGAATATCGATTTGATAAATTTAATTTAACAGACGCCTCTAAAATAATCAATAATAACAAGGATTTTAGTCGGAATTCAGTCAGTCAGTAGTACAGGATAGCAATTCTATTCTCAAAAAAGCTTGGCTTGCACAATACATATATACATACACAGATAACTAAATAATGAACGCATTTTTGGTCTACGCTAATCTTAGTATAAATGCACTGCAAAGAATTCTATTATCTTGGCGAGAAAAATGATCGCTTGCTTTTTTGGGCTTAAAAAATAATGATAAAAAATGACGGTAGTAAAGTACCCTCAGTTCAGCTCTCGTTTGCGTTTTAAGTTACATGCTTTTTCTTCACAAAATGTTGAAGTTCTGCAAGAGTATCAAATTATTTATCAACACAACAAAAAGGAAAAAAAACTACAACACGCATAATAAAAATAACGGAATTATATGCTAAACTTGCCAGAAGAATACGAATAATTAGTAATCCTTGCTACAATCTACACGATATTGCCAATTCTCTTAGTTTGAAATGAAGTTATTAGGTAGGTAGGTAGGTATGTAGGTTATACACATTTCAGCATAATAAATTATTCTAAATGTCAACTTAAAGATTATCACAGAGTAATTACGATAAATGATGATTTCTACGCTGCTTACATTCAGCATTATCAGAACTTACACCTGCTGACATTATCGCGCTTTTCGTTTAACAAATTCTTATAATGTAGGAATTGACTCGAACGAAATATGCTCCATCTTGTTAGCATATTAAATACTACACCTAACATACATACATAATAGAATATGAAAAGATTGATCATTTTGAAATAAATGCATTATCATCATACGTATCTACTAGACAGTGAAAGGTCACTGGTACTAATAATTTTAACAACTTTAAGTAGTTACACAAATCGTTTGTAGGTAAAACACCACTTTTGAAAACTAGTTGATTACTGCAATCCTCAGTATCAGTGATTGTGGCGAATGAATACCTACATGTACAGATTTATTTTAACCCACTACACAAGTTTGTAAATCATTTGAATTTTCTAACAATTACTTGCTCCAACCTTCTTCCTCGGTATTCCTATTGCTGTATCTACCTGTACTTTTAATGTGAAAAATGTTCCTGTAAAAATAGTTATGCATTTTATTATTGTGTTGATTATACAATATTGCAGGAGTACATCATAGTAAAAAATATAATATAAAGAGGATATATGTTTAATTTAGCAACATAGTTGTTTGTCTAGTCTACTATTCGAAGTAATCATTATCATGTACTTTATCAACACTAACAGCAACTTTAATTAGCAGGTGAACACCTGGAAGTGGAATACCAAAGACTGTTTTCATGTTATAATGGAAGTAGTAAAGGAAGTATCCGAGCTCTCTAAACCAAAATCTTTTCCCTAAACAAAGCTGACTACACCCCTATTTTTATACCATCACATACTTGATCATTTTTGTTGATTTGTAATCAGTTGATTTCGAATTTTCCAAAAGATGGAGGATAAAAAAACTGCTGATGATCGTTGATTGTTGAGTTTATCAGTCAATTCAGATCCAGATCTGTACGCTGCTGTTCATCTTGAATAATGCTAATGCAGGCTATTACAATCATATTTTTCCATTTACTTTTTACTTACATCCGCACAACCTAATCAGCACTCGGTTTAATGTGTCTTTAGTTCTAACTTTATGTGAAATTCATCAAAGAAGATGTAGCATTTGCCATAGCCAACGCCCTTTTCTGCTTTCTTTCTTCATTATCAGTAATAATTTGTTCTTGGATAAAGGACTTTGTCGTAACAAGAGCACTGGTTGCCTCCTGGATATATTGAGAGACATCCCGATTGTGTCCTTCATACATTTGAAAGATTTTTAGTGCTTCTTGTAGGGTTTTAATGCACTGCATGAGTTCTTGGATGTACTCCTTTCTTGAGGTGCATTGGATAATAAATCTCCTGGCTGACACTGCCAACTCCATGTGATACTTGTTGAAAAGAAAACATCCTGTAACAATAATAATAAGTAAAATAAAAATTCAGTCAAGTCACTTGAGTCAAGTGTGTTTGCGGCGAGAGTTTCTAAAATTATGTTCTTGCTCTCTCTCGGTATCTACCTCGTTCATAGCAAATTCCAGGACGAATTATTTTCAAATGGTCATCTATAGCAGTTCCACATCTACCCAATAGTCGATATTCTTCAATTGTATTTTCTGGATATCTAGGTGCTGGTCCTGTTAATCTTGTTGCTGCAAGACTTGGCCTTAAATGCTGTTCAATAAAACTCCAAGCTAAAAGAATAATACTGTGACCAGGATGCAAATCATTTTCCCTTCGATGGATAAACTGTTGCAATGCAGGGACAATGAGATTCCTGGGCTGAGTCAAGAGTGAAGACAGCTCATTGCGACACTCTTTGGTGATACTAACCACTGTCTGATAAGAGAATTCTTCCAAACAGGTGGTGCATGCCCACACAGAATTGCTCCACTTTGTAGCCTTCTCTGGACATATTACACCCTGGTGACATCGTGGACATCTCATATCTCCAGAATGATCTTCAATCAACGTAGGGTTAACACAACGTTTGCAAGAGCAGTTGTCGATGCTGAGCACATTACGGAGAATCATGCGTCTTAGTGGGTAGTAGAGGAATGGCGTCGGACTAAAATCTATAGTTATTATTTCCTTTTTACAAATTGGCATGGCTGCTTTCGTCACTAGCGTCACGCCAGTAATCTTTCCGTTGTCACTTTCTTCCAGATAGTGGAACGTATTGGGAATACAATCATGACCAAAGAGAATTTGTGTCGTGAAAAGAAGTTTATATCTGAAAAATAAAAATACACACATGTGATATTTACAAGTATTTCTAACAGTGTTGTGACGTATAGCTGCTGTATAGAGCTTAGTATGTATTTGTAAACACTAACGATGATTTTAGAGTTGGTCTAAAAGACAGGGCAGTGATAATTGCATGCACATTCCCGATGAGATCATCATTGTATCCACTCAGTTTGGCACTGATTGGAACAAGCTCCCTGTAGTTCTCAATGAATCTCTGGTATCTGACAGAGTTTTTGTAAGATTCCACACGAAGGCTTTTCTTCATTTCCATAAACCGATCCCACTGTGAGGAATCTAAGGCCTCCAACTGAAGTGCTCTCACAATCTCAATATCCAAGTACATCGTGTGGTAACAAGCATACTGCTCTTCTTTCTATAATAATAACCATTTCAAAAAAATCATTTTAATTATTCTGGCAATGATTGCTGAAATTAAAAATTGCCAGATTGCAAATGGGGTCGCAAATTCGCAATTTGTATTGATTGCTTTTGAACATACCCATCCTCCTGAAGAGGTAATGGCTTGGCACTCGGTTGCTTGATGCATCGTATCTAAATGACATTTATACGAGCACAAGGGAAGCTGGCACCTATTACATTTGTACCTTCGTGGACCTATAAAGTCGACGGATCTCAAACAACCAAAACAAGCTGGTTGGTTGGCAGTACATACTATTGACTTTTCTCCTTTAGGGGTTGTAATGGGGTCAGTACTACATGCCAGCCTTTCTCTAATACAGTCTACATCCATTACACTGCGAAAATCATTAGAGGGATCTGTAACTGGTAGGACGAGTAGTGGCTTATCGGAGAAAATTTTCTGACCAGCAGGAATATTTCTTGAAGCAACAGCGACCGACACGTCGTCCCCAAATCTCGACTCCATTCGATAAGGAATGCAATCATTTTTATGCTGTTTCCAGTCTGCGTATTGGTGATCCTCTCCACAGTAAAAGACGGATTTGCATTGACTACATTTTTTGGTTGCAAGTTTAGAACAGTCTTTAACCTCACACGGGTTGTTCACCCCATCCCAGATGGAGTGGCAAGTGGCAAGCGGTGGGTAGGAGGTAGCTGCTCCATGACCATAAGTGCTACTACTAGCAGTAGTTGACAAGCTGCTGACATTATTTTCAGACTCTGAGGAAGCAACGGAACTGGATGCCTGAGGCTTGTTGGAAGCAGGATAACAATAGTCGAGATGATGATTGGTACCAGGGACGGACCAGCTACCCTCCCGTCTGTCTTCGTCATCATCATCGTATTGGTCCAGGAGAATATTGGAAATTTCAGTTGGGCGCACCAAGGCACTACTATGACCTCTACCACCACGCGCAGCAATTATATCTTCGTCGTCGTCATATTCAAAGTTATAATCATCGTAGCAAGACTTGGTAGAATACTGAGCGCTTTCTTCGTCATCGTTGGATACTAGAACAATGTTGTTACCTTCATAGTGAAATGCAGAAGACCGGATACGTTGATGTTGAGCCAAGCTTGTTGCACCCTTTACACTCAACCCTGATACATCACGAAATCTACCCGACCCGTTTCCATTTACAGATAAATCATCAAGCTCTCGCCCATCTTCGGAATCGTAAGGAGCATTAATTAGATTAGAGGTGTGCTTCACGGGTTTACTCTTTTTTCGTTTGTTCTTCTTTGTCGGTGATTGAGTACTTTCCGCTTTCTCTTTCGTTTTCTGTACTTTACCGATATTCGAACCTGCAGCTCTGATTTCAGGGAGTGCAGGGGGAGGAATCTTGTCATAACCGTGATCTTTAAGATTTAAAACTTTTACAAATTTTGGTGGCAGAAAGTCGTCAACAATTCCCGGGATGGAGGCTAAGGATGGAGTCGTCAGTGAGGTGCTGTTGTTACAAGTAAGATGAGGCGAGGGTAAAATATCTGTGATGAACGAAGACGAGTTGGAATTTTCGTTTTTTAATGCTGATGAGTCAGTTTTGGTGTATGCTTCACATACACTGCCTCCTTGCTTTTTCGATGTACTATTATTCTCGTGAGTATTGGAGTCACTCACCACATCAGCGCTTGACACCTTATTCTTTGCTTTAGACTTTTTGGTCATGACTTCATAAGTAGACACAAATTATTTTTTTTCAGTTTCTTCTAACAGTTCGTGTATTATTTAATATTGTCGCAAGTTTCTCTCAGGCTTTGAAATAAAAACACCCACGCAATAACATCAGAAGCAATTTACTTTAGAAGCTAGAAGTTACAAAATAACTCCCAGGTCTAAGTAATAAGGTCCAATTTCCAGTAAACAGCCTGAAGGTACGCCAGGTACGGACTACTAAATCTAAAAGACCATAATAAGTAATTAACTAATGTAATCTTAGGGCAGCAATAGAGAACCATACTAAGATATGGATTGAAAAAGTTAAAGTGAAAGAATTCTCTTTAATTCTTTAACAAATGCGGCAAATACCAGTTTTGTAGAAAGAATTTCCCATTCTTCCACTAGTACACTTTCACTCACAAACAATTAACTAATTTCTTGCAAGTTAATTTCAAAAATTGACTTTAAAAAGCAATGGCACATGTCACATTCAAATCAACAAAATCCATAACTTCAATATACCAAACAAATGTTCTCCCAACCCAACTCAATTTACAATGTAAACTTTATAAGTAGAGAAAGAAAAACAACACACATGTGCATTTAAATCTTGTCAGAATATGGAATAATGACCTCACAACTCTGAGCATTTATGCACGCAAAAACATTAACTGAACAAAACACTAATCGAAACTAATTAATCAAAAATAAACCAGTTTGTTCTGCGGTCAATGGCAGAATATAATCACCTGTCCACCCGCACTATACTTGGCTATTGTTTATTTTAACCCAAATGTTAAAAGTTGAAAGTAAGTTTCCACCTTCGTACAGCTTACTGCCTTTAGTTATTAGTTAATCCACACACCAAATCACGCTATTCGGTTGGCTGTGAAAATATACAACTAAAGTGAAATCAAAAAATATAAATGTGAACAGTGAAACACCGGAACCGAAAAAAATGGTCAACACAAGGTAAGGTAGTCCAGCCAGAGGCTATCGCCAGTTTACAGATATGTAGTCAGTAGTAGGTTTTCACTGAATTGCTATACAACTTTGATACGGCCACATGCTCCAGAACAAGATAATTATTTGACTTAAAAGAGAAAAATGTGCTTAGTAAAACTTTTTAATTATTGGACAATCAAAATCACCGACTCGCCAGTATGTAGTGGNAAAAGAGAAAAATGTGCTTAGTAAAACTTTTTAATTATTGGACAATCAAAATCACCGACTCGCCAGTATGTAGTGGTATCGCCTGATCGCCACCAAAATAGAAGATGAAGAAGAAGAAGGAAGAGAACATGCAACCAAGTTGGAGTGTATTTACGTGAAGAAGGGTATAGCAGCAGCAGGAGCAGAGCAACACAAATAGGCATTATTACACCATTTACACTTTTACATTACATACACACCACCACCACACGGCACGAGCAAGCAATCCCACAAGTCACAATCATCATCTCCTGGTGAGAATCTCATCATTCTGATCTTTTTTGTTACCAGTTACCACTACTCGCTTTGCATACAACAACTCTACAACTCTACAACTTGTAGTTTTTCTATTCTTGTGCTGCTGTTGTCTTGTGAAAAACTACATACAACAGCACAATGCTAACACAATGCATCTCAATCAAATGAATGAGCAGAGCTAGAAGAGATACACGAGATGATACCAGACCAGAGACCAGACCGAAAGTAACGTATGGATTGGTTGGAGTAGCCATAGATTTATTGCAATATTGCACCGTCTCTTTGTCCAGAGAGTCTAAAATCTAGCTAGACTCTAGAACTTTTTAGATAAATAACTACCGAATCGTAAGATGTCAAATCGTCCAATGAAACATGATGAGTGCACAACTCTACTCACTTTGTGACAAATTCCATGTACATTATTTTTCTATTTCCTATATGTGGTATTATAAATAAAAACGTTGTCAAATTTTATGCACTAATTGAATAAACTTGAAATACTTTGGTACATTTGAAATCAGCGACGGAAATTGAATCAAAACTTGAAAATCGTGATTTTAGTATGAACCGTTGAATATTTGCTTTACTTTAAAATATGCATGACAAATTAACTAAGGTTGATGGGGGGGACTTGGACCCTATAATTTGATCACGCACCAAACCATGTAACATGTAAGTAAATCTTATTGGTTAATGGATACGTAATTAAGACCTAATAATTATTGTTTTATTAAACAAAACTTTAAACCCCAATTTTGTAGGAGAATTACTGCAAAAAGCACTTTATGGAAAAAATGAATTTCAGAAACAAAATACCTTTTATGTTTTATGAT
>JAHZMT010002797.1:0-17263 GCA_027743785.1 Sinhomidia bicolor
TCAATCAATTTCAATAATTAGGAACGCAGCAGTAAATTAGTTTTGTTATAAAAAGGTCTTTGTTTTGTTGGCTGTCGTTCGTTAAACTTCTTTGTGAACGTGAAGTGGACCTGCATTCGAAATTAGCCTTCACTAGCAACTAGAGACAAGAAACAGAAAAGAGACTTGTTCTGTTGGGCTAGCTGCTGGTGAAATCAACATCAAGAAACTGCCTTTAAAATTATTGTGGTTATTTTTGGATCGCCGCTGTGGGCAAGTAAACGTACTGATTTATAAAAATGCCACGAGGGAGAGGGAGACCAAGCAAGTCCTCAAGTGGAGGAGAAGGAACAAAGACGAAAGGGCGTCCTACAAAGAGAGACTCTAAAGTCGATGATGAGGATAATCAAGTAGTTGACTTAGAAAATGGATCAGATAATGATGCAGATGGACAGGAGACTGGTGGTGAAGTTGACACTGGGGAGCTACCTGTAGCTCCTGCTTCTGTTCAAGCAGTGAAAAAAGTAGTGATTGCTCCTAAGGGTAAATAGTAAATCTAGTAAAGCATTAAAATAAGAGTGCACTCTTATCAAATCACTCAAATCACTCGAGTGATTTGTCGTTTTGTAGTTTCATTGACCATTTTATTCAATTTCAAGATATAAGATCAAGTGGCTGGGAAAATGTTAAAGAAGTTTATTTAAAGCATCCTAGAACAGGCACAAAATCCCTCTTTTTTGTCTGCACGAATAGTACGGACAATAATTCATCTAATGACTTTAAATTATTTGAAGTACTCACTATGCAGCATGAGACTAGGTAAGGTCAAGCTGCCTTTACTTACAGATTGCCTGTACAGATTTCCTAATAAGGACTTTCATTGCTATATTGATATGCATATAAATTTTGTTGCTTAAAAATTGTATTCTCTACATTCGTATTTTTTTACAGGAGCTGGTTCCTTAATAATTCTGTTGTATCAGATGGTAATTTGTATGTTTGCACTCCGATGGATCCTCTCTTTCTTGTGGTACAGACTTTGGCAAAGGTTGGAAACGGGTGAAAAATATAAAACTAAAAATACATGTTATTTCTCTACTTACTCAAGCTAGTTTCTTTGTCCACAATGTAGACTACGAAAACCAAGCCACTTTGCGATCATCTCAGTGAAAGTTCTCTACCAGCGGTTCTTGTAGATGTTTTCTCCAAATGTTTATCATATAAGCAGCTTGAAAATATTTCCGTGAGGAAAGGTATTAAAATAGTAGTAATTTTTAAGTATGGGCAAGTATTTTCACAAATTTTCCTATGCCATGCAATTTACAATTGAAAATTACATTGCAGAGAGTGATGACATTGTAGCATTTGCATATTCTGAAGAAAAGACATTATCATGGCTTACTGCAAAAACTGATAAAGTGGCAAAGTATTTCACAGAAAAGGGGATAACTCATACAGAATCATCAGTTTCCTCAAATTTCGTGAAAAGTTCAGTAGGCAGCGCAAGGTGATTTCAATAATTATTCAAATAGTTTAGAGAATATTGTTCTGTTGAAAACCATACGAAGTGTAAATTAAATGTTTAACTGTTTAATTCAATTTCAGCAAAGAAGATTACCTTCGTTATGCGTGTGAAATTATCGGAGAGTATGTGGACGATAACCTCAAACTGAAATTGTTCGAAAAATTTGGCTTATCATTTTTGCCCGAAAAAAATGGTTTGAAGCGTAAAAACGATCAAGCGGAAGACAACGCAGAAAATGAAAGCGTCAATAAAAAGGCAAAAGTTACAGAAGGAGACATTGTGCCATTGGAAGATTATGGATCAAAGACCAACGGCACTCCTCTCAATAAAGTACATATGGGAATCAATTTAAATACACGTAAATTACTTTACACTTTATCGTTCTCCAAGTTTTAAATTAATTTGCATTATTTTTAAACAGACAACTAAAACTACAGCACGAGCAAAGGAATTTCAAAAGGCTGCCCAGGGGTCCCATTCGCTTCTAAAGTTTTTTTCTGCAAAATCAAAATGATAATTTAATAAGACACTTTTAGGTATATACTTCTATTCTACTACTACAAACATCAATGAATGAAAAATTTCGATAAAAGATTTTACTGTTGTCCGATTATGTACTTATATATTTTTATTTCGTTTCTTTGTTGACTAAGTAAAACAATTACAAAATGATTTTGCAAATCGCATTTGTTAATTTACATTTTCTTAAGTACTTGTACCATTTACTAAAATGAAGCCTCTATTTGTTGATCTATTGCTTTCTGAGTCGCTAATAACTTTTCCGTCAAGCGATCCCTTTTTCGCTTCAGGAATCGCAGACGCACTTCCTTCGCTTTATAACCAGTAATAAATCCAAGAGTAAATGTAATTACTACAATAACAGCTAGTACAGCACCACCCCGGGACGACATAATTTCGACTTTTTGAACTATTTGCTTGCGTATTGTCAGTCGATCAGTACATAGAACTGATTCAGTTTTCGTTTTTTGTGAATAATTACCAGGCTGCTAGAGAAAGCAATCAACCAATTCACCAATCAAGATATTCGGTTGTATTTAAAATTCTAGAAGTAATAAATAAAAAACCCGATGTTACACTTTAATTGAGAATTTACAAACACTATTTAGTTTAGAAACGCTTTTTAAGCGATGGAGTGACTCATTCATAATTTATGACACGTGACCAATGAAGTGTCGTCGACAATTTTAAAATCTTAAAAAGATATTTTCTTAAGTAGGTATGTGTATATAAAAATATACGTGTATATGTAACTCACATACATTCCTTCTTAATGTTTTATGTGCGTTTAATTAAACTTTGATTATCCTCTTTCCAACTTCACTTTCGTTAGTGACATGTCGTTTGCGTGATCGTGTCGGTTTTGTTTTACTATTTTCGTAAAAAGTTTTTATCAGTCTTTTACCCTTCAATTTCCGGGGGTTTCTGGCTGTTCTTGTGAAATTGCTGCAAACAACATGCCGGGCGTTTTGTTTGTTGGAATTTGAAATGAATAATGCACAAGGAAATTTCTGGGTCCGGTTTCAGCAACCGAAGAGCCAAAACTCCAGCACTCCAGCTTGTCGACATTGGGAGATACAAATCTTGTTGTCAACTTTTGTAAGATGAAAGGGACTAAGAGAACTTTTTGTGAACTCGCCCGTCGTGCGTTGTGTATTTGCCCTTGCTTACCTCCAATTTCATTTCTCAACATATTTTGCATTTCTCAAAAAAGACTGTTTTGTGCCCCAAAAGTCATTTATCATATCATAAGAAATTCGCATCTTCAGCATATAAATATTACGAATGCGACGTGGGTTGCTGGAGGTTGGGGCTGCTGTGCGTCATAGAAGTGGCTGGAAAGAGAAAATGATTCATCTGTACGTACTACGTACTGCCGAGATACGGGGACGTCGAGAAAACGTCGTCTTTCTATGAGAAAATTGTCAGCAATATTGCATGAGAGCAGAGCTCGTATGAAACTTAAAAAAGCTGCTGGCATTGCATTGAAGTTTTTTAGGAGAGTAGTTCGGTAAAAGAGTGTATAAGTTTGTGAGAACTATCTTCTGGCTCTCTCTTTTGACTGCTGACCACGGCGGTGCAGGTGCTCTCTCAGTCTGTGTTAGTGTCTTTATTATTTCAAACTTTTCGAGTTTTAATTTGGAAACAAAATCTGATCAAGAATGGCTCCCGCAGGGGTAAGAGTTTATCCTTTAAAAGATAGTTGTAATTGTTTTCAACTTTTAGCCTCATTTATCTATGTAATAATTGTTATAAATTTATTATTGCAGACACTCTACACATATTGCGAGAACTTTAGGGCTCTCAAGGTTCTCATTGCTGCCAGTTACTCGGGAGCCAATGTTGAAGTGGATCCCAAATTTGTTTTTGGGGAGACCAACAAGCAATCAGCTTTTTTGAAGAAGTTCCCTTTGGGAAAGGTGAATAATTTGTTTTACCTATCCGGTATTATTCAAGTGTCAATGTCTTTACATACTATTTAATGTGACTTTTATAATGCAACTTCATGCTCTTTTTGACTTTGGTTGATATATGACTTTGTCAATGACGTTCAAAATATAGAAGTATTTTCACATAGAAGCTAATATGGTGAGTTTTAAGGAACTATATAAGTAAATAAAATTACATTTTTTTGTTCCGGATTTTATAGGTACCGGCTTTTGAGAGCAAGGATGGCAAGGTTCTACTTTCTGAAAGCGATGCTATTGCGTATTATGTGGGCAATGACACTCTCCGTGGTGGCAATGATGAACTAGCAAGGTCTCAAGTACTTCAGTGGACTTTGTTTGCGCAGTCGGAATTACTTCCTGCCATTTGTGGTTGGCTTTTCCCCTCACTTTCCATCATGCCTTTTAACAAGGATGTAAGACAATTTTTTTAAATGATTTTTTTCGTCATTCGGGGTTTTTATTTGTTAAAATAAAAAAAATATGGTTTTAAAAATTGTAGCAAGTTGCGAAAGCGAGGGCTGAAACAGAAAGGTGCCTTACTGTGCTGGATGACATTCTTCTGTCAAGGACATTTTTGGTTGGAGAGGGAGTAACTCTTGCTGACATCTCTGTTTTTGCAGTTTTAACTGACCTGTACAAGAACTTGTTGGATGAAGAAAGCAAGAAACCATTTACCAACGTGAACCGCTGGTTTGACACAATTTTGAATCAAGCTAAGGTTCAGGATGCCATCAACAAGAATAAATACAATTTCTCTTATTGCAAGACTCCCATCAAGTTTGATCCAGCAAAACTCAAGGAAATCACTCAAGGTAAACGTCAAATATTCATTAAATGTTATTAGCTTGTAGGTTCAAAAAATGTTTTTCAAGTAATTGTATAACTAAACTGCAAATGTAAAATTCTCTGTAAACCAATGACCAATCGCTAATGTTAATCTTGTAGGTCAATGTGGTGGCAAAGACAAGAAGGCTGATGAGAAGAAAGAAAAGAAGAAGGAGGAAAAGAAGCCACAACCCAAGAAAGAGAAAGAAGTTGAACCTGCTGAAGAATTGGATGCGGCGGAAGCAGCTCTTGCCGCAGAACCCAAGTCTAAGGATCCACTTGATGCTTTGCCAAAGGGGTATGTGTTATTTTCTCATATCATTCGCATTCTCCATTTATGCGTTTCCTCTAAATAATTTGTTTTGGAATCATTCAATATAGTACGTTCGTTATGGACGACTTCAAACGTGAATATTCCAACAAGGATGTCGACCAGTCCATTCCCTATTTCTGGGAGAAGTTTGATGCGGAAAGCTACTCCATTTGGCTCGGTGAATATAAATACAGCGATGAATTGACTAAAGTATTCATGAGTTGTAATCTCATCGCAGGTATGTATAATATAATTTGATGCACATGTTGTCGTCAAACTTGTTAAAATAAGCTAGAATTTAGAAACTCAATTCCCACATGCATGTCACAATTGGAACTTTTACGCATTTTGTCTTCCTTTGCAGATAAAAATTTTGTTCTTAATGATAAATAAAAAAATATTCAAAACGTTAACAATTATTCAGTTATTATATTTATTTATGTTAAAAATGTTTGGTAGGTTTAAATCATACTTCACGACGATTGCAGTAACATTTATTATTTTTTGTATCAGTGACACTTGACAGTAAAGTTAAAATTCATAGACGTTTTTCATTAAAAGAATCAATCGCAAAAATAAGGTACCTAAATTAAGACAACAATTCAGAAAATGGCTATCATCAAAAATACTTAATATTTCAGGAAGGTATCACAGACAAGGATACGCGGATTCCAATTTGCATTTAAGAAATCTAAACAGCAGTAATTAGTCTAACTCTCATGACTCGTGACATAGGTTATGTTTAAATGGTTTAATGTCTGTGGATAACACTTAAATGTATGTAGATACACTTCACAGCTTCGATACCATTTCTATTTCTCGAATAAACTTTTGTAAACACTAAAGCTTTACTCTATATTTTCATGCTTCAAATGCTTTCTAAATGCTCGAGTTGATTTACTCATCACTCCATACTTAAACATTTTTTAAATTCACAGTTATATCAAGTACATTGCTATCTACTTTTGTGTCAAACAACCGAAGTTGACTTGTCACCTAGTTCGAGCTCTCTAAAAATATCAGGAAAACTTGGTTAAATCATCTTATAATTTATTTGAAACTGGAATGCTAAAAACAGTTCTTTCTCCTATTTACTCTATCGATTCTACAACTACTGTACTTTATAATTATGCATACGTATTATCTGAAACCCAATCTGTAGAAAAAAGGGTTAAGGCTTGCTGTACGAGTAATTTATCATAAAAGTAGGGTAGAGTTAATCTAGCTAGATTCAGACACAATAACAGAAAAATGATAAATTCACTGAAAAATACTTGGGAATATTATGAAAAGTTTGAATCGCAACCTTGAACGATGCATACGTATATGTATTTAAAATAAAATGTAAAATACTTTGCCTCAGTAGTTAATAGTTATCATTAAAAATACATTATGAATGGACTTTTGTTCTATATCAATCTTTAAAGTTATGTCGTAATATGTAATTATACTCCATTTTGTAAAATATGATACGCTGCTCCAAGAGCCCAACTGATCTCGTGACCACGAATTTTCTTTAATGCAAGCAATGGTGTTGATTTAGGCAAACCATAGCCGTTATGTAGGAGTGCTCCCATGTAAGTTAGATCTAGACAAAGCAACGGAAGATCTGCGTTTATTGTTCTACATGCCTGTTTGCCAGCGTCAAAGTAATGCTGTAACGTCAACTTTCCTCCTTCCATTGGATCTGTTCCAAAAACACGTAAACAAGATGACAAGATATTAGTTCAACATCAAAAGACAAATGTAGATCAGACGAGTACATTGGTATTCGTAAACGGAAAACAATTGTTATGCCACGTCAGGATTAGTCACTACAGTTCAGCAATTGTGATGATGTTTGTGAAATTAAAACTTTTTACGACAAGTATCCAACTTACCAATGATGCCAGCTTCTGTAGCTCTTTCAAAGAAATAGGAGAACACAACAATCTGACGGTTTAAATCCCTTGATTTGATTACTCCTTTCTCTTCGATCAATTTCACTATCACATTGTAACATTCATCCCAATCAGCTATTGCTTCTCGTCGATTGAAACCGTTGTATTGGACCTTCTCAAATTTTCCTGTGTGTGCACCCCTTTAAAGCAAGGAAGATAAGAATGAGTTTTTAATAACTGTGTAACATGATAATAAGTCAATACTTTTTTCTGGATATAATAATTTATGATACAAAAATCAACATACTTTATAGTGTACGTTACGCCAGCATACTTCCACTCTCGGGATACAACAGGGTTTACACAAACACTTTCCAATACTGTAGATTCTGAATCGTTGTTATTATAAGACAATACTGCTTTTCGAACAGACTGAAGTCCTAAGCCCAAGTAGCTGTACACAAAATTTAAAAAATTCAAATACCTTTAAATTAAATCGATCCTAAACTATTATCTAAAAGTTTATCTAGCGTGCCTACGCTTACAAAAAAAGGATACGGAAACAAATTTCCTAATTTTACCTATGGGTATATAACGGCACCTGTCGATGAAATAAACTAATGTTTTGAATATCTTCCTTTGGATAAAGGTTTTGTGTTTCTGGGGATGATGCAACCGTAATTTGGGTTGAGCCTCCTCCAAGATCCATGGCCGCAACTGTTTTTGACACTGGTCCTCCTATCCTATCTAAAAATTAAGATAGTTTTAATTTATAACAAGTTTATTATCTACTAAACACGATTAAAGTGTCAAATATATTTCATAGCATACCTAGTAGAAAATTTACAGTAAACCAAGAAAATATTCCTTCATCAACTCCATCCATAATTCCTACAGAATCCGAATTTGTTAGAAAACCACTATTATGAATAACGTCGGATACCTGCAAAATTCGAAATCAAAATTAACATTGTACATTTTTTTTAAATCATTCGACTAACAAATATTTTAACGATTGAACAGTGCGTACTTCAGACAAAATTGCGTCAGCCTTTTCCTTTGGTAGCAACCGAAGACCAGCAGTTGCTTTCAGTGCAATAGGAGTACTAGCCCATGCCTCCTGGGGAATAAAATTTTTTGCCTGTTTCAGCAAGGAATTCAAGCTCTCTGCCCCAACTTTGGGGTTGTCGGCGTATGACGATAGTCCAGGCTTAATTTCGTGGAAAATTCCATCTTTTAGCTTTAGACTATTATCTGTTTGTAATTTCAAAATTATTACCAAATTATTATTTTTGTACCCATACAACCACACTTATTGCAAATACGGAATCCTCATATGGAAAATATAATTTACAATAAAAACTTACCTTTTAAACTTTGATGAAATTCAAACCCTAACACACGAGTACCAGTTGAACCGGCATCGATAACTACCGCATATGTCAACTTTTGAAATCCAAACCTAAGGTGCACATTCTCATCCCACCAATTGACACTGTGGGAAGTTGTACTCGTATTATTACAAACCAATGTCCACACAAGAAAGCCAACAAGGCATACTCCAAGAAAATAAAGTCCACGCTTTGAAGAAGGTACCCTCTTCATCCTTGCAGATCCTTTAGTAAACTCGTTTCCTTCACCATCTACAACCTTTCCACTAGCACCACTCCTTTTTTCGCCAGAGCTCCCATTTATTCCTGAACTTGACCGTTCCCGGTTTCGAATGTTATGGTCACTCATTCCGTCACCAAAGGCAAATTAGTAGTGGCACAAGTTTTTATAGATTTGACACACCGCCAAAATCGTACTCAGCCAGAGTAGCAACCAACGGCACTGTTCCACTTTTCTTGATCGGTTTACCAGCACAAACGTGACACAGACACAAATAACGACTAGTGGAAATATACAAAATGAAGAAATAAAAATGTTTTCTATAAAACAGCATTTGTCCTAACAATAGTAACTAGAAAATAATACATCTATTCCAGGTTTGTTATTATAAGCCAAAGCCAGCTAATTACGCTGCACTACAATTAAAACTCATTCACAGTTGTGAATCACAACAATCTTGCACAACAACTCGTTAACAGCAGATGTTAGTTATATATATTTTAATTATATTTGCGTTATATGTCATAACGTACAAAACACAAGTTCTTTCTTATTCCATAAATTCTACGCGAGTAAAACAGGGTACAGCAACGCTTGTCCATCACTGTTCGTTCACCAACAGACAGCGTTAAAATAATAACCAACTAAAACTAAACTATCCTTATTAAGCCAACAAAATACTCGTTCGTTGGCAAATCATATGAATTGATTACTAGACTTGTACAACATACTGTACGTACAATTGCATGCTATCACATGCTTCCAAAAACATCTCAACGAATTTCCCAAACATCCTACCTAACCTTGAATTGAACACCACGACAAACAAAAAAACGACAAGGGAGAAAAAAGGCTAAAATATATAAAAGTTGGTTGTTGCAAGTCATACATGATGAAATGACTATTAGTGACTTTTAGTTTAAGTTGTGGTAAATATCATCATTTCAAGAAGTAACCACAGTTTGCTTGCTTGCATTCATCCTATTATCTAGCTAGAGATAGAGAGACTCTCTCGAGAGAGCTATCGTCTTTAACACGTGTATTAATAATCCAAATAATATCCATCATCGTCCATCGTCCTCCTCTCACTTACCCAAAAAGACGATGAGTTGCCTGCCTTATTGTATTGCACTCAACCAGAATTTCATACTACTCTCTTGTCTTGTTAACTGCCACTGCCTTTATTGGCTTCTTCTGCTGACTATGTTTATATGCACGCGTACGCGTACGGTATGCCACACAGTAGAAATGAAGATTTTGAGATTTTGTATCATTAGAGCAGTAGTGAGTGCGGTGCAGTGGCATCACTGATTCACTGACTAGTGACGACGAGCGAGGGCAAAAAAGCATCAGGCATGAAGAAGAACTCAAAACGGAAGAGGCTTACCATGTTTTTATCAAAGAAGGAGCAAAATTAGTTTTGACTATTATTCTATTCTATTCTTTGTTGTAGAATTTCATTAGAATTCGAAACTGCGATTTAAACTACGAAGTCGTCACCGTCGTAAAATGCGGTGACAATATGTCTTGAATTGCTAAAACTAAAATCATAATGACTTGATGCATCATCATCATATAGCTTCTCAGAACTCAGAAGCTGATGAGGAAAATGTTATGTTTAGATACTAACTAGTAGAAATAGAAATGTCTTTGTCTACCTACGGACGGATATGCAATTTACCTTTTGTTGTTGCAATCGCTCGAAATCAAACTTTCAGCAGCGCTGTAGTTGTGTGGTTCTGTCTGTAGACTTGTCATGTCAGTTTAGTACGGTAACAATTTTTACTGATAGTTTTAATGAAAGCTACTTAGCTTTATATTCAACATTTGACAACATAATTACGGCTACAGTTGGACGCGATTAATTAAAGTGTACCTGACAGACAACAAAGGTTCTAGTTGCAGGTCTTATTTCTCCCCATTGAAAATTTTGCAATGTGTGAATGTAGGGAATTCGAGAATAGAACGACGCATTCATACTCATATGACTGGTTTTATACACAGTGAAATGAAATATGGAAAGATATTGATTGCTATTTTTAAATTTCAAGTTTTTAGCGTCTACGCATTCATTAATCCTTGTCTTGTTTACTACTTTTCCAATTACAATTTGACATTACCAGGATGCTATTGCAGTACTACTACACTACACTTTACAATGCGCTTGTTTCGTAAAAGCAAGAAGCAAGGCTAAAGTTACAAAAACAAGATTTTATTTTTTGCACTTATTAGTATTAGATATTGTGATTATGTCATTCAGTATGTCCACGCCAATAAAGCAACGTGTATTTGTCACGCTTTTCGACTTTGGTTTAAATTTGGAATACCCAGTACGTTGTGCTGTGTGCCCGTTCTGTGAGGACACAGCACACATTTGAATCAAATAAATACAGGAATGTGATACACAATTACACATATGTTGTCGTAGGACGTCTACATGTAGGTGACGCTCGCTGACTTCAAGTTTTTACTTTTGGGTTGTATCATTTGAGTTTTAAACCAATAGAGTTAGTTTTTCTGTAAATTGTAATAAACTGGTATTATAAAAAGTTGTGTCTAATACCTATTTGCCCAAATAGAAAATTGAAAAAATACATTCTCTTCCAAAAGTTTCTTTCATTGCCCCATATAAATTATAAGAGCAATGTGACAGAAAAAACTTAAGTAAATGTTATGCTGCTTAATGAATTCACAAAATCGATACATCGTCCATCCATCTGTTGAAATTACAAGGTAAAATCATCGAATGTCGAATGCACCCAGACAGTTAGTCAGACTATAATTGAAGACGATCGAATATGCATTTCATAATGGAATTTCATTTCACATTACTTGTTGCCCAATTAGATTTTTTATTGCCTGTCTTCGTTCAAAGGCAAAGCTCAAAATGTCAATTGATTTTATCTTGCAAGGTTGGGATGAGAAACTTGACTATTAATATTGCAATTACTTACTACAGCTAAACGAATAATGTTATAGGTAAGGTAAAAACCTCACCAAGTATTTCTTTCCACAGTTTTACATGCTATACATTATACATGCAAGCTACTGGATATTGAATGCATTTGTGTACTATATAATAAATTAACATTTTCATTCGATATTAAATTGAGTTTCAAATCGGTTTTAAACCCAACCATGTGCTCCACTGAAACACGGCATTTTTCAAACATGGGATTTTTCAAAGGAAAAAACATGGATTTTTTTCCATTTATACTCATACTTATTAATACAACACAACAAATATTGCTATTGATCAACTAGATTCAATGGGAAAAGTATGCCTTACTGACATACACAACATATTAAATATGTGGACAAACACAACTAAATTGTAAAAGTGTAAATCAATTACCTGTTAAACGGTACAAATAATTTGCGGATGTATCTCCTTCACTCTAAAACGATCCAAATTCACTTTTGCAAAGTTTCACAAATTTGACAATAAGAGCTTTCGAAATTGTAAGAATTTTGTTAAAAACGTTGTAATACAGTACAGGTTATAAAACTCGGATTCTGTATGAAATTGTAAAACTCATTAAGATGGTTATAGTATTCATCTTCAATGACCGTTTGACTGTGTGACAAATAGTAAAAACATTCTCATACCTTTGCAGTCTATAGTATGTAAATATAAAAGCTTTTGGATCTATCATGTGATTTTAAGTTATCTTATCAAAATATTTACACTCGAAATCTTTGTCTGATCTGAGTGACTGATAGTGGTTAGTAAGTCCCATTCTCATCATAGGAATATTAAAAGTTTGTTTGCAGTTGCACCCACATCACATAATACGATAAATTGATGAATTAAAATATAAACTATGTTTGTTGGACTGAATTGGGTTTGTTTATGTTTTATTGCAAGAAGCCCATCAAGCAAACAACACACTTGACTATTACACAAAAATACCTACCTACTATATGAAGTGATTGCTATATTATAAAATGTATGTGATTTATCATATATGGTTGATTATAAGTACCTAGATGTATGCCGATTAAAATATCAGTCCGTGTTTTCTCATACATTTATTATTATTTGTATGCAAATGTTGCAAATGGTTCACGAGATTGAAGTACATATATACAGCACTGATTTGCAGCCGTAGTTTTTCAGTTTCTCTTCACTGACTCTCAGTTCCACAGTTTAACTGTTTTAAGTCAATAAAATAACAAAAGATACGGTGGTTGTGATTACATAAGATGAAAACGGAACATCCATTTAAAACCCGATGAAAGTATTTCTAATAACGTGATAAGATTGAGTAATGCCAATACGTTATCTGCTTCACTCACTATTCAATGGGAGAATCTGTACTGAAATGTTAGTTAGATATGCACATCTTTGTGACATTTTTATAACAGTTTACCGTTCACATTATTTTAAATTTTAGTATCCAGCATTTAGATGAAAAATACAATACAGCCATTGTAAATTGTTTATGAAATAAAACCAGTTTACATGAAAACTTTGAACTAAAATTTTGTTTACAGAATGATGATGCCCAAAAATAAAGAAAGCTTTTACCTTCTCTATATAATATATGAATATGAATCATGTTTATTATTTATAATAACTTAAAATGATGGAGTTTATAGGCTAACAAAATGCTATTTTTAACATTGTCGCGCCGTTTTTTCTGCGCTAAAATATTTCCATGAATTTTAACTTCTTTTCTAACCTTTCTATTTCACTAATTATAGATACTGAGTCACGCGAGCGAGCAAGCAAAGTTTCTACACACGTAACAGGTTCTATTGAAGCATACAATGCAATGTTTAGTTGCAGATAATTATTAATTATTACATGCTTAGTTTAAATTTATTTGCAAAGACTTTTTCATTCATCTAGTTCGATTCGAAACTGGCAAGGTTTGAACGTTCAAATCACATGGAATTAAAATAATTTCTGAATATTTGGTATTACCTAGCTTGCAATAAAATTTTTTTATTTGACAGCAAAATTTTTAGCATTTTAGTTTTCCATTCTGCTGATTGCTTATCTTTACCTTTGATTGATTTTTGATATAAATAGTCAAATTTTAAACCTCTACTATTTCATCTTTCATAGAAAGTTAACGCTTTTAGATGTAAACGCAAAGTTTTCATTTTTTGTGGTTTACTTCTAGTTTTCTTGAAGCCATCAGAATCATTTTCACTCAAAAATTTCTACTGTCTCATCTTAAAACGGAGGCTTTGGTGTTACTTGGCTGGATAGTAAGTTTAGTAAGGATACCTTTTTTTAGGAAAAAGAAGATACATGCCACGCCACGGATAACATGGATCAATTGTACATTTGTAAACGCAACAATATAAAAAGTTGTGAAAGTATTCTTCTCTTTCCTTTCGTTTTTTAGCACTGTACATGCTACTACGCTTATCATCAACATGTATCGTGTAGAAAGAAGCGCAACTAACAAATGCAAGCAGTGAAATTACACCTTCATGCTCCTGCTCCACCTTCTACCAGCAGTAGCAGCAACACAGTTTTCCTTTGATTCTGATTGTGTTGTGTGTGTGGTAAAAAGAAAGAAATCATGTGTATTGACTTTGCTCCTTAGGCATTTTTAGATGATCCTGCTGACTGCAAAATATTTCTCTAAAAAACTATAAATATATGTCGCTCATACTACTACTACTACTACTACGCATCGTGCATAAAATGTTTTCTGCAAAAGTGCAAGCAGGGTACATAAACTTTTATACACAGACTTATATGAAAACATGTTTTTTAAACCCGCAATACTACTACTACTAAACCATACCACAATGCAATCCGACTACCTACATTCTATACGTGTAGTTTATATAAATATTATGGGTAATTTGTAAATTGTTATGCTGCTATAAACTATATACCAACTACTTATATAGGTACTATATATTTATAGTCACTGGCAAGGTGGTGGTAGTAGAGGGAATGGTGTATATAACTTTTATGCACGAGAAAATATTTGTAAACACAATTTTTTTTAAATAAAAAGGTTATCAAGTTTCAATGAGCGGATGCTGGAATCTTTTTAGTAACTTGTTCAAGTAGTAACTCCACCAAGATAAAGCTCGGAAAAATCTGCAAGGAAAAAGAAGGCTTCCTGCCCTGTTGCACATAAAACGGAACGGTACGAAGCAACGATATGTTTGATATAAAAAACCAGCACATAATTTATTATCAGTACCTCTAATTAATATAATATTTTGCTGATTTGCATTGTTACGGATTTTGTATTTGCAAGCAGCTCAAAATCATTTGCATTTGATATTATCAAGTTAAAGGTGAAAGCTGCCAGAGAAGCGAGAAGAGAAAAGGATTTTCAATCGTGGTAACACATACAGTGCAACGTAGTAAGCAATAAAAAGGATTAACCTGAAGAGTAAAATTTGTCAAAATTTTCATTCTCTACGAAATTTGACAATTTTGTGAGGTTCAATTAGAATTATGTCGTTTATCTTCTTTATTTCTAAGTTTGGTGAGGAATACGCATAACTAACAGTAATGAAATATGCATATAACTGCGGAGAAATCTAAAAGACTGTGGTCTTGTATCAGTATTAGATGTGTTTTGCATTTTAAATTGATGTGGGTGTGACTAGGTGACATTCATCAAATTGCCTCTTGCATTATTTTTTAAATTTAATTTAAAATAATGATGTAATAAGGTCTAGACGTCTAGAAAAACGGAATTACCTAATAATTATTGAATTAAAAGAGTTGAGTTCTTGAGATTAGTATGAGATAAATGATAAAATTTGTGGCTGCGTGGCAGATATAAACTTACAGACAGACAGAGAGTATATTTACAAACGTTTCAGCCAACTTCCCTAATATCGAAATTTCGAGGGAGGTAATATCGACGAAGCTATATTGTTTAAAGATTTCAAAAATGTAATTATAATTCTTTGTGTATTAACAACAGGTTTCTCAACCTATACAATCCAGTGAAGATCGATCCTCCTAATTCAGTAGTAGTTGACCATTGTTATCTTCAGTCCGTTAAGCCCTTTGTTCCTTCTCTAATTTGTCGCATCGGGACTAGTCTGGCCGCCGACAATTCATCATGGTAAGTTATATAAAACTTTTCACACAAGACACTGCTTCATTTTTATAAAGTTGTTATGAACCCTTGCTTTGTTGAGCCTCTTTTATTTTTCTAACACGTACGCGTACGTAAAAATAACTTTTGTCAGTAGTGATTGATTTCGCAATGATTAGCAAGCAAAACTTGTCACCTATTTTGGTGCATGCATGCATGCATATACTGCAACTGCATACGAAGGGCACGTGAAGAAAGGGTTGGGAAAAGGGTGTGAGCAATGATAATATCACCCATTCTTTAATTTTAATGGCCAACGCGGCCGTTAGACTTTTTATTGTTTGTTTGCGTTGCAGCGGGCTCAGTCACTAGATTTGGTTGTAATTTTCAATTTACAGTGCTGTGAATTTGAATGAGTACACTACTACTACACACACTATGTAGTTACTAGAATGTAGTAATAGAAATTAGAATATTGGTTATTGGTTTCTTAATTACGATTGTCATTATTATTACTATTAATCAAGTATATATGTACTTTAGAACGTGCAAAATGCAAATACCAAAAAGTGTAGTGAAAGTAGAATGAATGACAAATTTTTTTATTGCCTGATACAAAGCTGCACAAAGCACGCACAGTAGATAACAACTAAAAAAGCATTTTGCACTGTAAGGTCTTCTCTGACACAGGACCTTGCACGCAAATAAAATTGAAAACATGAAAATGTCGTTATGGTTCAAGATAATGATGCTGCATGATGTATTTCTTTTAGATTTTGTACAAAATCAAAAAAATGCTATAAATACACATATTTTGTAAAATTTAAAAAGGAAGTTTTTATCAATAATATTATAAAGGACAACAACCACCAAATACATAATCTGTATAAGAAATTGACTTTTAAACTCTAACGTCAAAAGCGTACGTACAAGCATTGTAATCTCAAGAATGCCACCCCCACCACCAAATTCACCAACAGCTCCACGCACCCCTCCACCGAGTGCTCCTCCAGTGGGAGTTAGAAGTTCATTCAGTAAAGCTGGAACAGGAAAGCCTAATACTGTTGTAACCGGATCGAATGGACAAAATGCAGGGAACAATCCAGGAGGAGGTCTTATCAAAAGAGCCAAAAGTAAAACAAACGCCGCGAACAATGATGCTTCTAGTATTGGAAACAAAACAGGAATGTCATCTCCAGTTATTGTAAAAGGATCTGTGCGTCCAGGAGGCTTGTACAATTTTCGAGGGCGCAAAGTACAGAATCAATACAACCGATAATATTGTTTTTGCATATAATTTATGAATATGAATCTATTTTGGACTACTGTACAACAAACAAACATTATATAAATTTTTTCGACCATTCGTTTATCATATAGGGAGGAAACTATTGGGTACATTTCATATTTAGACATGTACGCTTAGATTTCATAATGTAAAATTTTATAAATTTTTGTACTGATTTTTTCATTGTTACATATGTACCTATTGTAATATATTGTGTATAGCTACATATTTGTTTCGTTACGTTTAGACAGAAAATTTAAATCACTATCCACTATTAGATCATGTAAATTCACTTGTGTTTATAATGCACTTTGTAATTGTGTAAAAAAAGACTGAGAAA
>JAHZMT010002798.1:0-15726 GCA_027743785.1 Sinhomidia bicolor
GACAGAATATATGTTTTGAAATGAAAATGTTTGAAACTTTTTAAGGGAAGACAATGCATAATGAAAACGAGTGGAATAACCCTACAAACTAACTTTTAAAACTTCAGGTAAGATTTGCAAGCCTTCTTGTTGAAACAATCAGTTCAAGCTCGTAAATTTTCAAAATCTGCAGCAACAGCAGAACGCGGTCGTTGCAGCGTAAAATTCTTAAGACTTTTTTGTATTTTTCAAATTCAGGGGACACTACAACAGTAAAAGCAACGCAACCAGTAACAGGATGTCTACTAATCATAGTAAACGTACTTGAGTACTTTATAATCTGAACAATTTATAAAGTTTAATACATATAATGATTTAAAATAAAACTTACTGCTTGTGTATGTGTCTCGGTGTATAAAAATTGCTTCGCTTTTTACTATTCTATTTTATATATTTTTTTAAATAATAAAACACAGCAATAGACACTTTAGATATATTGGTGTTGCTTGAATGATGAGATGATGCGTCGTCTTACTTGAAGCGTATAAAACTGTACACTGTATAATCATTAATTTTATTACTGCACTTTATTAGAGCACACGCTACCACTTGCTGAAGTTAAAGTGTCTGTATGAAAATGCAACACATTTTTTGTCGTTTCAGATTTCAGTTTATCCTTGTGTACATCTTCTTGAATATTATTATTGTTGTTGTTCATCATCTTTTATACATTACATTTACACACACACTCACACACACAACTGACTATATATGTACATAATATACTGGTAGCAATTTTGTAACAATAATAATAACGGCAACAAGTTGAATGAAACACAACAATACAAAACAATACAATGTGGGGAGACGATGAGAAGAAAGGGGAAACGGAATAAAAATAGTTGCTGCTGCCTATTCCCTTTACACTTTGGGGATCACCTACATTAATAATATAAGTACCATGTTGATGATGATGTTGTTGGTGGTATGTAATACAATCTGCCTTTGCAGGCGTACACTGACTGAACAAAAGAAAGAAAACTAGCAACTTGCAAAGTAAAGAAGTCTTGTTAGTAGTAAAGAAGTGAATCCTCGTTCATTCAAAGAATCCTTACTTCATTTTTTGTCCTGTTCTACGAAAACAACAAACAACGACGAAGATGACGATAGTGCTGAGCTGACGCTGTATAAAAACACCTTCTTACCTTTTTCAGCTTTACTTTTAGTGAACATCTGCTAAGTAGACGAGAGAGAGTATGGAAATGTGCTGAGATGAGATCAATAATATTATGTTGTGCTTTTGTGAACGGGGAATTGTCGAGGACAAGAGCAGAGGCAGAAAGCAGCCACGAAGAGAGGTCTACCTGGCTTGCTTTACAATAATGAAACCGTCATTGCAGTACAATTTAATCAACGAACAAACACATCTGCCCTGTACTTTTTGCAGAGATGTTAATAATATATGGTTCGAGTATGACAATGTACATCATGCTTTTTTGGGGTGCTTTTTCACCTCGTCAACCGTTAATGTTACATCTTCAACTCTAGTCATTTATCATCCCGAGTGCCTTTTCATACATTAGAGAATATCAACAGCACATTTTATTTTTATTGCACAATGTTTTCTTCCCGTTTCCAACTCTGGTTGTATTATGCAAACAGAAACGTGCTTGTGAGCACACAAAGTTTTACACGGAAGAGTATTTATAAATTTTAGCACGTCCTTGCTTGCAGATTTTAGTAGATGTAAATATGCAAAGGCATAACATTTGTGTGAATACCATTAAAAGTAATAATAAGTATGTGCATTATAGTATGTATTATGTACATATTGTGCTAAGAGGTTCATGTGTGTAGGTACAGAAGGGCATAACATTTGTGTTATTCGACGTAGATAGAGTAGTAAATAGACAAACATAATAATATTCACATGAAAAATCACTTAGCCACTTAGCTTGCAATACAAGTAATGCTTTTTTAGCAATTTGCTTTATTTCATTGTATAGGCCATCTTGTAGAAATACGTGCTAACTTGTTCGATGGAACAAGTAAATTCTTAAAATGGTTGGTAGATAGCATTGATAGTATTGTTCACACAAAGTTTTTCGTTGATGGCAGTTCTGCATTTTATGGAATGGTCTTTGTTTTATTTTTATTTTTACAGAAACTACCGAAAGAAAACGTACATCTGGAATAATGGGGGCATTGAGAGAATTTTTGGTTGTAACGGTTGTCACTTGGATAAATGATAACAAAAATTAAAAAATGTACATGTTTTATTGTATTTCAATAAACTAAACAACCAAAATATGGAGAAACAACGAAAGAAAACTGTTTAAATTTTTGAGTAAGTTTCTAAATAGCCTTTGACAAGGGTGTAAACTTTTTCTTACCAAATTGATGTGTTTTAGATGTTGTACTATAATGAGTTGTACATAAGCATCTATTCTCTTTGTGTTTTGATTATTAAAGGATAGATATAGGTATGCATACGTTGTGGGCTGTGTAGTCATATTGTATTTAAACAGACCACCAGAAAAGAAATCTAATACCCAGGTACACTGGCGGTGTGAATGTACTTTGATCCTTGCATTGAAGCATTTCTGGAGAAAGTTGGCTCTTGAAAATTAATAAATAATTAATTAGAACTATTTGGCACGTGCGGAAGTACACCTGTATAGTAAACCACAAGAGAGTTGACTTTTTTTATTTTCCATTCCAGCATCTCCAAAGTGAACAGAACCATTTCGGTAGATGCTACTTTCAGTAACAACCTTGATGCTTCCACAAAAGTAATATGGACAGAAACAGATTTTACTGTGTAAAAAAGATATCTAGGATAGCATTGAAAATTAAGCTTCTGTTCATATACGTACGGAAACACAAACGTTAATTAGTTCTTTCGTTGTACTTAACCAGTCAGTGTTAACCAGTTGTGATACTTCTGATTGCTTTTATTACCTGCAAAGGTAAAATAGCAAAACATTCCTTCCTCTTTTTGTTGTAAATGTGTAGAGACACTCATAACTCGTACACCTAAAAGTATACTTTTGCCATTACGTCAGATTCGTTTTTAACGATATTTTTATAGCTACGACGTGTGTAAAGATCCCAATGTTTTATTTAGCTTACGAGTAGAATGCAGTTGAAAGTGAGCAATAAGGTAGACAGTTAGTCGAGCCTAGTCGGGATGATGGTAATGGTGAATCTGCTAATTTTAAGAGCACGTTTACTTAATAAGACTGTGTTGCTGTATGTATATGTAGCTATAAGCTATAGCTATATATATTGTTATTTATATACTAAAATAGGACATCTTATACAAGAACAACAATTTTTTGTTCATATGCAATGATGTAGGACTAGGACTGTCCCTACTAGTCATCAGTCCCTAATCGATTTGTAGAATTTTTGTAGTGATTTGCAAAACTTGTAAAATCCATTGTTCCAGGCGTTCCAGCAGGTTTTGAAAGACACTTTCGGATCGGAATAAGTTATAGTATTAAATTGAGCTGTCGGCTCTTACCAGATCACGTCATATGTAACTATGTATTTATATTGTTCAGGTACTAATGAATATTTGATGGAGCGTTCGTTTGACTTGTGCTTCTGATGTCTACGTTGTCGTTAACCCAGAATAAAAATACTAGATTATACCAAAGCTATAAAACAAAGTTAACATGCAAAAGGTGAACAATCCCATAGAATAGTGGTGAAGCAGACTAACCTTTTGCTTTCGGTGTAGTAAATTGTTGTCAACAATCAACAACAAATAGCTATATAAAAGCAGCAAATATTTATATGCTATTTCGTACATTGTAACAGTAGGAATAAAAAATCAGCATAAAATATGCAACAAAGCAATACAATTACCGTCTTGCTTGGTTCAAGTTAGCTTTGAAAGCATAAAAATCACAACAACACAGCACCACAACCTGAACTAAAACCTTCGGGACATAGATAGACCATGATATTTACGCATGCAACGGTAAACCAAGTACATACATAAAGACGAGGACGTCAAGGGGCAGACGGTTATGGGAGTGTTGCAGTATTACAATGTCAGCGGAATTAGAATTATATTCTCAGAGTAAATCTTCTCAATGCTTCATTTGCGTCTAACAGTAATAAAAACAACAATTACATACAATGTACCTTGCTATCTGTCTGATATAGTGGCACTGAATAATTTCAGAGTTGATGAGCTTGTAGGTAGGCAATATACCAAATTATTTATAACATTATAGATTTCCACATACCGTGGTTTTATTCGTTTGACAATGGTAAAGTTAGACAAAAATGTATACATACTGAAAGTACCTACACCTATGTACATACAAGTCTATTTACTGAAAATGAGCAACTGACTGTGAGTGAGTGCATCAAGAAAACAAGTCAAGCACACTTTTACTTTGTTCAAAAAGTAATCACTTTTTCATTTGTTTATTTACATTCATTAAATAAAATAAAAATGAATTACTGAACATTTGTTAACATCACACCAGTAATCAATCATACACCCCCAAAATAACACATTTAGATTCAGTTCAAAATCAAGTAATTAAATTTCTTTTAAAAATTTTGTAACTACACATTCCTATTCAAGTTTTCAAAATACTTCATTCATTTTTTAAATCAAAACTTGTGTTTTTATTTCTTAACTTGATTGTTTCATTAATAGTAAAAGACTGATGACAGCCAACAAGCGAGTAGCATTTTCTGCTGTAAACAATAAAAATCATACAAAAACTCGATTCAGAGCAGTTCCGAGTCAAGTTACTTGCATAATTCTATTCTAGGTATGTCATTTAAAACTTTGGTATTTGTGGGTAGACTTTTTATTTCAAGTCCCAAGTCAATCTGCATTTTAAAAAGACATGACGTAATTCTCCTTTGGTGTAAAGCGTACTCCTATGCAAAATTGCGGTTGATTACTTAATGGCCACGTTTTACGCTTAAACATACCTGTTACAGCGTAAAAATGGAATGGAACGAAAACAATAATGGCACTTTGCATGTTTTTCAAGATAACTATGATAAAGTGGCTAGACCCATACTATTTTTCTTCATATTACTATTGTCGCTTACCCCCCATCAGACACAAGAAGATTACAATATATGATCCTCTGATGACTCTCTGTCTGATAAAAACATGGCCATGTTTTCTTATATAGGAAGATATAAAATTGAGAGAAAACATTTTTTTTCAAATTTCAAAGAATGAAACCAACCTCCAAAAGCAAAGCTGCTCATAATAACATATTGCTCATATAACAAGAACAACAACAATAATGCATTTCAAATGTTTGTGCAAGTTTCATATGCATATGTAGCTGGCATCTAAGAAGATATGGTAAAAATCACGAATTGCTCCCAGGTATGTATAATATATTGTTGTAATGCAGCGAGCGCACGAGGACTAGCACTTCTCAAAAAATCACATGCAATCAACTATGCAATATGCAAGTCAACAGCAACAACAATAATAATAATACATAACATAAGAAGATTGCATTTGAATTTGAATAAGTATCTTTTTACAGACGAGGAGCAACAAATAGGTAACAATCAAATATTGCTTTTTATACATATAATAGGTATATACACCTTGGTTTTATCCTCTATTCACTCTATACGTTAATATTTTCCTTATTGCGTACAAACCATTTTTTTCTGCTTACATGAGTAAGCGAATGAGCTAAGCGCTCTCGTTGATGATTCTTCTGATGTTGGTGTGGTTGCTGACGGTGTGATGGTGGTGGTGGTGGCGATGATGATGATGATATCCATGAAAATTCAAGTATTTCATAGCCAAAGCTTTCAGTCATTGGTTAGGCTCGCAAGTCTATGCCTGTACAACAGCAGAGCAGAGTCTCGGAGCTGCCGTCAGTCTGATTATGAATCTGTCGTCGTTGTTGTGTCAGTTACACATTTTCTCTATCTTTATGAGAAAGGCATCCACTTAAAAAGTGTATGCATTGTTTATTTTGACAGTTAACCAAAAAATGGTATATTAATAATAATATGGTTAACAATGGGTCACAGAAAAAATACCAATTTATTGCTGTAATTACCACCATATTCAAATTCAATGAGAATTCGTCAAGTGTGCTGGTGATAAAAATTTAAAAGTGAATTAAATCTCAATTGAGCATCATAATAATTATCACAGCAATTTAATCAGCACATCCATCAATTCAGAAAAAAACATACATATATGTGCTATACTTGTTATGGTGGTTTTGTTAAACGTGTTATCTGTAAGGGGCACAACTTTTATCAAGTGATATGTGTGATAATAAGCTGCAGTAATTGGCGTTCATGAACTCATTTTGATAAATATGCAAAGAAATAAAACAAATTTTATGGCAACCTTGCAAAAAATCAGTTGATAATTAGCCTAGAAGTACATTATGTGTTAAAGTGTTATGCTAAACAATTGTTCATGTACGATAGAAAGTGAATAGTTGGACTGCCACTCCAGGTGCAGATAGATGAAAATTTTTATAACGTGAGGAAAAAGTAACTTTTTACTCATGTCGTAAGCTACAAATACTGTTATTATTGTTTTAAAAAGTGTTGGTTAAAAATCCAGTAAATCAAAATGGCATTACACGACAATGTCGGTGTGGGGGATTTTGTTCTCCTCAACAACATCAACATGAACAGCTTTATAGACAACCTGGAAGTCAGGTAAATACCGGTATTTTTTTGAATTTCATGAAAATTTTCCAATTTACAGCAGCGTCATGAATAAATGCAATCGTAAGCATTCTCTAGAGTATAGTATCAATCAGCATACAAATGTGTTGTGTGAGTAGTATTCGTCTCTGCATGTTATTTTTTAATTCAAAGACATTACCATTACGTTAATAATAAGTTTGCAACATTTTCATTATTACATCAATTTTTGTCTGCATCGTTTATTACGATGATGACGACTATAATATCACATAAGTATTGTAAAACTTTTTTTAACAAAAATCCACAAACAGGCAAACCACTAATCAGGCAAACCAGTATTCACCAAACAACAATACTACTTTTCTTTACACAATCTAGCAAAAATGTTGCTGTATTGTGGCAAATACTGCTGTATGCCTATTGTTGACTGGAATGTGTTCATGTCTATTTTTGGAGAGTTCTTCCACTCCAACTAAGCAGACTTTGTATCCATTTTTTCCAGGATACATATACTATAATCTTCCGTCTACAGTATTGGTGAACCATGCTACGTAATGTAATGTATAAAAGTGTAGCGGAATAGCGAGAAAATAACATGTTCAATTTTATTCAAATATTATGTGGTTACTTTATTTCCTCTTTTAACGTTCTTTAAACAATGACAGATAAATATTTATTAGTACGGATCCGTCAACTTTATGAAGTTGTTTAAATTTATTATTGCCATTCATACTTCATACACAAGTAAGTATTGATTTGAGATGTCGGTTTATTTTCTGTCCGGCATAATCGATTTTAGATGAGTGCTCTTTCAAGGGCTGTACAAGCCTAACAATAAATTTTCAGTCAATTTATTAAGCACTTATTAGGATTTAGAGCCGGGGAAACATTGTTTTCAAATGACAACATAAGGCAAACCGCAATTCTTACAAAAACGCTTGTGCATCATCAACTCTTTCAACATTACAACAATAATGTAACAATACAGGTGTGTGTTTAAAACCGTACTATAGAGAATTTATTTGTTCTCTATAAACAAAAGGATAAAAGTTTTTTTACTACATCAAACCTATTGGGTATTAAAGCAAATTATTATATACAGTGGTATACTCTGTATTACAATGCGGCTACTTCTCTTCATCAAGTAGAGAGACTATCGCCACCCTTTTGTTATCTTTTTTTTCACAATTTTAGGCGTTTCCCCCTTTTTGAAGCTTTAACTGACACAAGACAATCAACTCTTCTTTTCTTTTTCATATTTTATCTGTCATATTATACGTCGTCTTGAAACCATCATCAAAGGATGCGCGATGAACACGCGTCCATCCGATCCCTAACAAAGCAGCAAAGAACTGAAATAACATTCGCACATACTTTAGCGCTGCTGGTCAGGCCCGAAAACATTTAATTGTCCCATTTGCAGCAACATCTCTTCATTTTTTGTCATATTTTTGAACATTGCCAAGATATAAGTACATGCCACTGTGCGTGCATACTTTACTATCCATTTTCCTCTTTTGTTCTACGATTTCGTGACCGTTTCGATGTCAAACTTTTTACCTTATGCATTATTATCTGCAAGAATGTTCAAGGTTTATATACGTAGGCAACTTAGTCAGTGAATTTTACATGTGAACTATTAGTAATGCGCTGCTGATATCTAAAAATGCACTACCAACAAACAATAATGACAATACTTTGAAGTAGAAGCGTAATAATGTTATTCAGCCTTCCGGTTTTGTTGCTGTTGTCGTCTGTCACAACATGTATGAACTTCCGAAATAGACACTCCTACCACTACCACCAGCGTCAAACCATTCCATCTCAAGGTTTCTTCTTACAAGTAAAGTCAACTCTGTGATCATACCAACTAGTTAAATGCTAAATTTCGTCCATCATTAGCATACAAAGTATGGGTGCATATATGTACGTACACATGCAGTTAATTACGTTCTTCAATCCTTGAGCACACTACAAAGTCAGAGTTAGGTTTCTTTGTAGGCTGAAATTCTAGTTTGACGTGTGCAGTTAACCACAATTTATGGCTTTTAATTTACACTTAAGATACTATAGCTTGTCATAACGAAGAAGTAAAATAATTCGATTTATAGTAGCTTTATAGATTGATTCAGAAAGTAGTACAGTGTCAAAAATTAAAACTACACATACCTACGTACTTATTTTATCTCCATCACTGCTCTGTCGCCTCATGTCTCCAATGTGCTAAATTTTATACAAAAGTCATCCCATTCAGATTTTAGGTATACAGTCTAGAGGGAATTTGGACATATATTACAATTTTAAATAAAAAATTAACATTTTACTAGACTTTTGCACCTATATGCGCAAACACGAACAAGGAATTAACAAGCTGGTAACACAATGGTTAGATATAATTTTGGCATTTTGGTAGGCGAAGTTAATAATAATTGTGCAGTGCAGAAGCGTCAGCGTCCTCCTCACTGAACACACGTCATAATTTTAGCACAGTTGCTGGTCGGAATTTAAAATGTTTTGATGTTCTAAAAGAGTGAACTTGAACTTCCTGCTCCTTTTGTAATGCTTTTGAGAAGTACTCTTTTTTAATTTTTTGTGGCAATTTTTTACTACAGATATTTATGATGAAAATGTTAGCTCACCATAGACTGCTTTACTAATGTTTTAAAGTATGAAAAACAGACATATGGATTTGGCATGTCTGCGCTCTCTTACAAATTGACTATCGCACAAATCTGTCTCTAGATTTACTTGTTTTCGTGTTATAAATTTCATGCTATAAATTTCATGCTGTCAGTTCATTTTCGCAAATGCGATTATCTCTGGTTTTAAATTATTTTGAACTAATTGTACGTGTAAGAAAAAGAGATTGCACACGTCGAGGATTTACAAAATATACTGACTGGCTAAAAATTATATAAACCTTTTACCAATCTACTAAGGAAAAATTCTTTGTACCATCATCCTCATCTCAGTTTACAATGCTGAACGGAATAGTAGGCAATAAAATGTACACACAAAAAGATTTTTTCCGAAGATATTTAACAAATTATGCACGGCTATAATGTGTCCGTCACATGGTGTTTCATGAGCAGAACATGGTAGCGGTATAGACTTACATTAGTAATGTGAAAGCAAAAACTATCCCGGAGGAACTAAATTTTTTAAAGCTTATCTTTTCGTCTACCCCTTAAAAATATTTTTACACCTTTCTAGAATGTGCTCGCTCATGACCATATTTGGTTCATAACCATAAAATACCTACCTGGTCTGCTGCATATGCTTGGCTACAAAATGAATTCATAGTAGGTTCAAATGTCTAAGTTTGTAAGTAAGAGCAGTGAATTAAATTGCTACAGGGTTTGCGTCTGTAAAAAATGGAAAAAATGGTAACGGCTATCGCTATCATAAATAACTTTTCTTTGCAGACAGAACAGAATGATCATAATCATTGTACTAAAAGGGCCAGGGAATATTTCTTTGTTGCTCTTCAGCTGCAGCCAAGCGTATGATATGTAAAGCCATGTGTATACCTATTTTCTCTGTAAAAAATTGAGGAAGGAAACCCTTCTTCACTGTAGGGTATCAAAAATGATGTAATGGGCTGAGTATGTGCTGCATTTGTATTTATGAGCAGAGCGGTGAGACAAGCAAGTGTGTTCCACCCGCACATTCGATTAAGGCAACTCGCATGTAGCAAGTCTCTGTACCCCCATGTACGTATACGTCAAAATAAAATAAGTTTACATGTATACACATTTTTTCATGATAATGTCTCCACATCCACATATTTACCAAAAATGAGTTTTCAGGTTATACCTAACAAGAATACTATTGCAAGTATAAGCAAGGCGAAATAATAATAATAATAAAAAGAAGAAAAAACCAACAAGAGATAAAACAGCGGAAACTCCTGCTCTGCTAGATAGATAGTAGTAACAAGAATACTATTGCAAGTATAAGCAAGGCGAAATAATAATAATAATAAAAAGAAGAAAAAACCAACAAGAGATAAAACAGCGGAAACTCCTGCTCTGCTAGATTATAGTAGTAGAGACTAATGAAAAAACATAATAATATTTGCTTACTACTCATATCATAGCTAAATGAAACAGAGTCTCGATAAGGTTTTTTTTTACCATGATGACTTTAGCTGTCTATATTGAAATTTGTAATTTTGTTTTTTGTCCGCATTATCATTAATGCAAGGATGCAATCCGTACACAGTATTTTGCTTCGTAGTCACATAAATGAATGAAACGAAAGACAACCAGTCGATTAGACTTGTGAGCAGCAGTAGTAGTAGAAGTAGTAGTAGGCAGTAGGGTGAAAAACCTCAAACACACTTTGTTGGAAGATATGTGCTGATGAAATTTTATGTTTGCAAGCCTACATGTCTGCATGTATATATGTATATATAATATTTGCCTTTATTGCATTATGAACTCCATCATCATCATTCATGTTTTTTGCACTGAACGCTATCCGGGAGTGAATGGATATGAATATGAGTTTCGATTTAATGGGGACTTGTATACTTATACGTAGTACAGAGAAAACCTGGGTAAATGGCCATTCGCAAAAAAATAATACTGTGAATTTGATTTGCATACAGAGAGGTTAGTTAAAAAAGAAGCTGAGTTTATAATTATACGTAGTATGTATGGTCATAATAACAGTATGAGAGCGTTGCGTCCACCATACATGTTATATACCGAAGTACCATGTCATTATCGGATCACGACACAACCACGATTTGCACATGTAGCTTGCAAACTAGCTGGCCCGTAATAATGTTTGAATGAAAATAGCAGAGAATTGTTTAACCTGATTGGCAGCGGTTGGTAAAATAGGAATGCAACGCACTTTTTATGGCTTCCCTGAAGGATTCGTGCAGTATTTGTTCGTTTGCGTGAAGGTGTATGTGGGTGTATCTACACAAGACTTTGGAAGGGTTATAGGTTGAAAAGTTGAAACATTTTGTAAGTTGCAAATTCATTATCAATCATGACACCTAAATTGATCACATAAAAGTTAATTATGGTAGGGCATGAAACACCATCGGCTAGTTTCGTAACAAAAAACTAATTTACTTGTTCGGATGTAGTTTTTTAACCTGGTATTTACATTTACACAGCTATGTTAAAACAATATTTTCTGAAAACTGCAAAATGTATGAAAACAACGTGCGCTACGTACTGTTTATGAGTAGTAAATAAATAAAAGATTGAAAACTATTATTTTGTGGGTATTAGAGTGATTCATATTGCAGCAACAAAAAGGAAAGGGAGCTAATCGATAGCCTTTTTGTTTTTGTGGTGGAGCTTTGTGTTACGTTATATCAATGCCATAATGCCATAAACTAGAACCGCACTTCCGATAAATGTCGTATTCGATGATGATGATGAAAGCAGCGATAAGCAACAAACATTGTTCCCCAAAGTGGTCAATATATTGTGTATTATATCAGCATGCTGCAACCAGTCTATATTATTTGCCATACTGTGGTTCCAAATTATGCTAATTTTGTGACATAAAAATGATGCATGAAAACGAGGTATAGAATTTTCCACGTAAGTAAATAATAATGCTTACACGTGAAGTATTTTGTTTTGCTTTAAACAAGTACATATACCAATAATTGGTCATCCACGCATTCTTTCTTTATGAGCACGAACGGCATAAAAGAATGTAATTGCATCCATTCATCAAACATGAGATAGTTAAAGTAATATAAGCTGAAGAAGATGCGATGATGATGGTACCATTGTTTTTTAGTTTAATAGAAGATATTGAGAAGAGCCACTTTTCATTTCTGTGTCCATTTCATTTTAACGAAGTTGTCTTACAGCAAATAAAATAAAAGTGATGAGCACATAAAGTGATGTAATGTCTAATGATGAGTCATGAATTGACTAGCGTGTGTCGCGAACCAGTTGAGCTAACTTTGAAAAGTGGAGTGCAAAAACTTTGTACATGCTGCGTAACCCTTTAACATACCCATTATTATTACACACCACCTACACCACAACTTACAACTATAAGAGGGATGAGCGCGTCATCAAAATCTCCTATTGATGACGGTTGACTCATCATGCAATGCGTGATATACAATATATGCATAAATGTACAAAAGCTTACCAAAAGATAACCATCTTTTAGAGTTGTAGACTGGATCTATAAAATAAAGGAAAGACTTACCCTTGTCCAAAACGGGGTTCGTATGTTTTCTTGTTGACGTTTGCTGGTTATTATGGCTTGGTAAAAATGGGTACGGTTTGGCAAATATAAGAAAAACAAGGTTGCAAATATTGTATCAAGCTTGATTAAATATGCATTTCCACGTTTGTACAAAACATCCACTTGCACTCCCCCAGCTTTTTCTTCAACATAAAAAATATTCAATGCGCTCGACACAGGCGGGGTATTAACACTGAACATAGTGGAATAAATGTAGGGAAGTGGAATAATATATTGCTTACCTCATAACGTCTTGTGACGAGTGAAAAGATACATTTTATCCTCGTTTTTAACTTTAAATTTTAAAAAAGACATGCAAAACCCCATATTTCTATGTAAAGCAACCGCTTGCTTCATTTAATTTTGAAGGTTTATTCCTGAGGTTTGTGTATTTTTACATACTCTTTATTTTCAGAATCTAAACAGAACTGAAGTTTGCGGTCTTGCACTTTAAGACATTTGCATTTAACCGAAATAAAAGTCCAAGTACTGTCATAAAAAGTTTGAAGCAATTTTGATTAGAAATTAAACAAAATAAAAATAAATGAACATTTCATGCATTTTTTTGAAATTTTTGAAACATGTTTACAGCAAAATATTTTTCGTTTATATTTACATAGTTTCACTGGTTCTGCAAATGCACTTGAAAAATTCATTTATGAGCAGAATGCTCAGCAGCACATTAAACAAAATGACAGTATAAAAACGTATATATGTTGAGAGAGAAAATTCCCATCTTGTTTCTTGACGTTTTATTAGTAACCAAAAGACGTTAATGTTCCAACTACATGAATTTACTTCAATTTTTGGTGCGTTAGCATGAACCTCCAGAAAACTGAAGCTTTTACAGGCAGCTGGAGGTTTGGTTTTATAAAAAAGGATGAATAGATACTTTTTCGTCTGAAATGTGATCAGTGTCATCATGACGAGATGAGTAAGCTCAAGCAGCTAGCTTATTTTCGGAACACAAACAATCATAAAAAATAGGACTGGCACATACAAAAATTTCATGGTATGACTTCGACATCAACATCGGGTATAACTTCACGCTTGCATAACTTTGAAACAAGTTACAGCAACAGCTTTATTTCTACAATATTAGTGAACAACATTGAATAAGTTCATGATGCTAATATGTACACTGTGAACCTGGGATTACAACTGTAGCAATAACTTTTTTACTCCTTTGAATACATGTAAATAGGAATCATCGCATCGGTAAACAGAATTTTCGGTGATATTTTTTTCCAAATCCGAGAATGTTTGCTTCATCATCCTCATCATGGAGCACTGAAAAATCTTACTAGTTTGTATTCCGTAATTACAGGCTTAAACGGTAGAATTATCGCCTTGATGAAAGATGAGTGGCTGTTTAATGATTTTTAAGATAAAAGTACTCTGTTATCTTTAGTATTACAACTTAATATACATATGCTCAACTGACTGGAGAGAAAAAGAGAAATACGATTACAAAGTTTTAAACGAGTATTTTATCTTTTTTTACATGAAAATGTAAATCTTTGGGTATAGCTAGATGAGTATAATCTTGTACTGTGTAATCCTGAATGCAACAATGCTATAAACACTCATGCATGACCATGTACGCACGTGCTGCATACAAATGAAAATGCCATACACTATAAATAAACTTATTTTTTTACAGATTTAAAGCTGGAAGAATATACACATATATTGGTGAAGTATGTGTGTCTGTGAATCCCTATAAGACTATGCCAATTTATGGGAACGATAAAGTTAATGAATACAAAGGTAATTACTTACAAAAGTTGTTCAATTAATCACACCATGAAAATGTTCTACAGTCCTAAAAATGTATTAATAGCGTTTTTAATTACACCAAATTAAATGCTTCTACTATTTTTTTTAAAAGGTCGAGAGGTATTCGAAAGAGCCCCGCATATTTTTGCAATTGCGGACGCTGCTTACCGTACGATGCGCAGAGTTGGTCATGATACATGTATTGTTATATCGGGAGAGTCAGGTAATATACATATATGTATACATATATGGTAATGTATTATTATCTATATAGGTTTACAGTATATAACTTATATAATTATTCATATTTATATTTGCATTATATGTTAAATTGCGACGTTGTATGCAATGTTGTGTTTATACCTACCCAAAAAGAGATTCAATGTATGAAAACTAAAGCATTAATGCTTTATCGTTTGTTCAATCGCATTCCATCTCTTTGGACCTATACCTACATTTATTCGCTTGTTTGTGAAAGAAAAGATAATGACGGTGCACATGGATCATACACCGTTTGTGTATTTAAAACATTTTTCATATAACTATATGGCTTTGCAGCATAAAACTAAATAAGATAAAATGAGCTAGACATGAAATGTAAACGAACTTTTATAACAGAAAACTGACAAGTGAGTGTAGCGGTTTTATATACAGGAATCCGCAGGATGCTTGAAATATCTATAATAAATTTCAGCTGACATTGCTAAAAGACAATGAAGATAAATCAGATAAGATCAAATGTGTTCTACTACATGTTGTGGGAAAAATAGACAAATAATAATGGACAAATAGATAAAAGTGTGACATGACATCATATAATCAATAAATAATCTAATAGAAATGGTCGAGCAGTGAGAATCTGTACTAGTCTGTACTTTAAGTATGCAGAATTTATTGGTAGAATTATGTTGCAACTTGCAAGTTAAAGCAACAAAATCAGTATATTACGCATATAGGTACCCAAGCTGATTAGGGCCAAAGGGGTCCCAATGATTGACATTCGAACCCCCCTTACTTTCAAATGAATTTTTAATTTGTAAAGTGTGT
>JAHZMT010002799.1:0-21536 GCA_027743785.1 Sinhomidia bicolor
AAATTTCAGCTTCCCAAGTGGGATACTATTTCGATGAAAATACAATTCTGGGCTAAGCACAATAACTGCACAGAGTCTGATAATTATGAGGATGGCTATCCATGCCCTATTTTGTATCACATGAACTACCTGGTGGAAAATTTTACACAAAATATGACCTCATGGAAAAATTTATTTATAGACAAAACTTCCAAAAAGGATTCACCCAATGATTTTCTTGAAGACCCGTCTTTGCTGTGGAACAAAGATGTATGTTCCAGTCTGAGTGTTGAACAACATTTTAAAGGATTGGAGACCACCTCCAGTCAACTTGACAAGTACATTGAAGTGCTTGCCCAGTGCGCTGAAAGAAATGGAACAGCTTTCAACATCAAGTTTGTCAACATGACAAATGTGTCCACAAAGCTAGAAAATCTGTACCATAACACTTTTATGAGCTTTACGGCCGACTACTGGAAACGCCTTTCTCAAGCGGCACAGGAAGCTTCTGCGTTGGTTGCATGGACCACATTAGAAACAGCGCTCATGGTTCATCAATACATGGAATCTCAAAAATGGGTTGAAGCAGTACAGACTTGTAGCCAAAAGCAAATACCTTGGACCTTGATTGATGTGTCATCCCTTAAGAAAATCCTCACGTCTATCAAAAACGGTTACATGGAAGACTCTCATGATTTTGCCATTCCATTAGATTCAATGTCAAAATACTTCAAGCTTCCGTTATCTGACTGTATCTTTGGTCAAGACAATACATTCGTAGTAAGAATCATGGTTCCTCTCATTCCAAACGAGGCAGCTTCCAAAAACTACTTTGTCAAATTTCGGCCAGTACCATTTGTCACTCAAGGAAAAGTTTGCTCACTTTGGGACGGTGAAGACAGTACTCCATTTAACTTGGGCTTCAATGGAATCATGCCATGTACATGTGCCAAAGATGACACTTTCTGCAAAGCATGGAACACAAAAGCCCAGGATGAGTGTTCCACTGCACAAAGATTTCAAGAAACATGTATACACGCTATAGCGTCAGATCTGGAACAAGATATAATCGACATGTGTCCAATAAAATGCAGAAGCATTGACAAAAGGTCTGATCAACAGCAATTTGAGTTTATACTTCAAAGCAATGCCACTGATACAGTTAAAATTCTTCCAGCAACTTCCATCAAGGACCACAATAGGGCCACCTTTGTGAAATGTCCCGGTAAACAAATGCCCATTCCTATGCAAACAGTAGGAGCTTACCAAGTGTCCATACCTAGAAATTGCAGTATTGTTAATGAAGAAAGTTACGTTCTTCTCAATGAAAACGATTCTAACGTGAAACGTGTAGAAATAACACAATTGATGCCTTATCATTGGCGTAACGGTATAACCGTTGAGTCGTCTCTAAATGAGGATGCGGATTCTTTCCTTGACAATGTGGAAAAGTTGGATGCAGTAGCTCCAAAGATAAATCTGTTAGCAAGTAAGATTCAGCAACTAGACCAATATTCCAACAGAGCTCTAAGCGATACCTTCTTGTGGCTCTTGGTACTTTTATCACTGTTTGCAAACGTTGGTTTGATGTTCGTTGTGCTTCACTTGTACAAGTGGAAAAAGGAACAAGTTTATAAAGCCAACAGGTTGGTTTATAATATTTCTCCAGAGGAAGACGATAGCATTCAGCATTTTCCTATTCGTGGAGATCAACAAACACGACCGTTGTGCAGTGCGGATTCTTTGTAATGAGATTTTATTAGTGAACCATTCGTATTTTGATATAATATTTTATTTAAGAGTCATTAATTTTTATTATAGTCAGTAACATTTGCAATAATTTTTGTACCAAGTATTTCAAAATGTGCTATAAAAACAATCTTGTATTTATTATGAAATGAATGTAATTTTTACTTGTAATTATAAAAGCGAAAAATAGAAGTCTGAATGTATAGATTTGTAGGACCTGTCTGTCAATATCAACGTGCCAAAAAGATTACCTATATATTCAAAATTGCAAGCTAAAGATTTTATCACACAGATAGATGATCTCGTTAAATACTGAATGTTTGGTAGGTCAAATAAGTATTCAATCAGTTTTATTGCATGTACAATGTTAGTGTACGTAAGCTACAATACTTGACATTGTAAGATATTAAAATATGCAACTGGAAACTTTTTAGACTCTGTTTTATATAAATGCCTTTTTTACAGTGTGCAGTCTATACTTTCGGATTCGTTACTTTAATTAAAATAAAGACACTCTCTACTAAAAGACATTATCGTCATTTGGCTTTATTGCAATTTTTTAAAATGCTTTTTACAAAACGTAAATATACTCATTATAGAAGCATTTGTTTTAAAAGGTTAAAGAAGCTCATCAGTTATATCAAGCTATTAGATATATCAAGGCAATTTAATTCAGAACATTTGTGACTTGCTAGAGAAAAACACGAAATTTTGTTGGCAGAATGATTTTAGAGTTCATCTTTTTCGTCAGGATAGTCTTCCTTTTCCAGCTCCTTCAAAGGTAAATTTTCCCAGAAATTAACTCTTGCCTTGAAAGGATCTTCCGATGCAACTTTGGTATCTTCGTCTATTATGTACCAGGGAATGGAAACATCATCTTCTTCAGTATTTTTGTAAGGCTCCCAAGTATCAGCAGAACCCCATAATGCTGTTGGCTTTCTATAATTCCACGAGAATTTCAAGTAAATTAATGACAATGCCATACAAAGTTTGAAATGCTGGATTGGAGCATCAATAGCAGAAAAATATTACCCTTCCCGAGCGAAAGATACATAAAGTTTAATGAGTTTCTCAGAAAATTGACCCTCTTTCGTGGTTAGATCATAATCAGGAGCTCCATATGTTTTATTGAATTGATTGTAAAGAAACAGTTTCGACTATTGGAGCTTATGAGTTACCTTCAAGTCGTCAGCATGTGCAACTCCTTAAATAAGAAATTGTTTTAAATATGTCAGGTTACTGTTCTGCTATCAGTTTTAATCTCAGTCAGTACAGTATATTTTTGTACTATTCAAAATAGGTATTTCAATTTACCATACGCTTGCTTTGTGAAAAGCATTCCTTGCACAATAGAGTGGGTGCCTGCATAGTTAAAAATGTAGGGGTAAACTGGAAATTCAGATCTCTTTGCGTGTTCTCTAATGGATCTGCAAATTCCAGTGGTAAAGAAACGATCTCCCACAACTTGTCCAAGTTCGAGGTACTTGTCTGTAGTTATTTTTCCATCGCCAAAATAAAATTCATAAGCTTTCTTTGAGATCCTACTTTGAGTGGCAGGAGTAGCAGAATTTTCATAATAAAGTATATTTGGGAGCATCTTGTACCAATCCTTGTTGATCAACTCCATGCTCTTCTCATTTTCTAAAACTAATTTTTTAATGTAATTTTGTTGATTAATTAATTAATGCTCTGTCACATTAAAATTTCAAATAAGCAAAATACGGCCAAGTACATACTGAGGGCAGTGTAGAAAGCTCCTTCCTCGGCTGTAAGTCCAGNAAATAAGCAAAATACGGCCAAGTACATACTGAGGGCAGTGTAGAAAGCTCCTTCCTCGGCTGTAAGTCCAGAGATCCATGGAACAGTGCTGGCAGTCTTACCATTGACTATCATTTTGTAAGGAGTGTCAGGTAAAAATTTGGGTTCATAATCACCCACTTCAACGGATGGGGAAAATAACATGCTAATTAAATCAAACTCATGTGGAAATACCTAGAATATAACAAAATCATACGCATAATGTCATTAATCGTTGTGCAAAAATTTTATGGTCTGTTCAAAACGGTTTACTTTGGCATTTATAGTAAACTTACAGATAGTTTTAACTGGCCATTGAGAATTTCAGCAGGTGTTTTGCTACGAAGACATTCTACCAACTCTTGTGAACTTTTAGACGAACAACCAACATTGTCAGCTAGTCGTGCTGCTAATTCTTTTGGCTTTTTCTGAAAGGCCCAAGGATTTAAAGCAGTGCCACTTTGTGAAATTGCCCGACTGAACAATCCTATATAATTAAGCAATCAATTTATAATTGGGCATCAGTTCAACAGATCTAAAGAACTTAACTACGATTCACGGCCTTGTGTAGCAAAAATGTATACGAACATTAAATCGTTTCATACCCTTGCTCATTGGTGACAGTATTTGGTAGTGAACCGACGCACCACCTGCATCAGCAGCATCATGCAAAAATTATTTATTTAGTAAAATGGTCACTGAAAGCGGTCACTCATGAATTGCCATTTTTATCATGTGTAGTATTATTCTCGTTTACCCGCTGAATAACCGAATATTGTCACTTTAGTTTTATCTCCACCAAACTGTTCAATGTTTTCCTGGACCCACTTCAATGCTGCTGATTGATCACGGAGACCATTATTTGGTACAACAGCGTCGTCCTCAGTGTTAAGAAAGCCTAAAGCACTGTGGTTTAATAAAATAAAATGCAATGAAAAGTCATATATCATATAGCTACTATCTTATCTCTACAAAAGAGCTAATAAAGAATATTAAAAAGAATAACATCGTATAAATGCACTCACCCCAATCTATATTGCACCGTGACTAAAATAACATTCTCATCAACTATGTACTTGGCATCGGAGAAGCTACCGCTACCAAATTGGAAGCCTCCTCCATGCAGCAAAACCATGACAGGCATTTTGGCATTTTGTGTCTAAGTTGTCAATGTAGAAACAGGTTGCAGGTTAGGTTACATTATTACTTTGATGAATTCAACCTTCAAACAAGTTTATAAAATTACTTTGTTTTTAATACTCTTGATTGACATACCAGTGGTTTAATGCGGTAAATACTTAATGTTAAGCAATCCTCGGTACCTGTTTTTACGCAAACAAAAAATGCATTTAAAAATATTATGTAAGTATCCTGTGAAGTGTACAAATGTATTCAATTACCAACAAGTCGTTCTTCCGAGAGACAATATTGAAAACAATGAGGCGCATTCTTCGTAACTAGCTTGGTACCTTCCCAAGAATCAGCGGGCTGTGGTGGCTGTAAATAAATTAGAACAGAAATATAGGTATGCATACATAATTTGCACAAAACTAGTATACCTAGTTTACTAACTATGAGTTTGTTATATCATCCTGCCCAATTTCAAAACGACAAAATTCCGTCTCATCTTACCCCAAAACGAATAGGTGCTTTTCCATACGGAATTCCCAAGAAAGCGTGATATTTGTTTCCTTTCCTGGAAACACGCGTCAGGCCCTGTAACTTTCCTTGTTTAATTGTGACAATCGCGTGGTCATTAGCGCTGTCGACTTGGGATTCTCCACTGCTGTCGTCGGCTTGCGTAGTAGCAAATAACAATACTGGGATAAACCATATAACTAAAAGTAATTTCCGCTTCATTTTGGAAATTATAAAGTTCTTAAAAATTGTTTGCCAAAATTTTATTTGGTTAGCCAACAGCAGATAAAATGAACCGGCCGCGATGAGATTTATCTTCAAACTGCTCTCTGTTACTAACTTGCACGAGCTGTTTATAACCCCCTCTTGACTTTGCTATTTACATAGTAGCTTTAGCTTACACACTAGACTGAAGCTTACATAGTAGATTCAGTTTCAAGCTTAAAAAACATGAATATAAAAGTTTAAAAAATGTGTTGCCTAATAAATGGGTAATGATAATGAATGTAGGCTATGTGGTGGTAATAGGTATGTGGATAATAGGCATAGACGAAAGAAAGATGATACGAATGTATTTTTATACAGATTTTGAAAGTATGAACCTGTTGGTGTCTGAGTGGTGTCTTGGACAAAAAACAAAACGCAAAGCTTCTGGATTCTTCATGTCAAGTTCTCAAAAACTAAACAGTTGTATCGTACCCGTAGTGCATCTTTCTTAGATGAAGCTCCAGGCAAATCACAGTTTTAACACCATTTCAGGCGATACTACCCATTATTTCAAGTATACATACACGCACATACGACTTCAATTCTATACGATTGTCCTGCCTGTCCATAGCCCACCAATACTTATGCATGGTCAAAAACTGTGTCCTGGACGAAAAATAATAATTCTTGATTCTTGTGTACATACGTGAAAGATTTTGTGCTGTTTTCTCGTAAGAATAAAAGAAAGACATGTGATGAAGATATGAACTCATAGATTCAATATTATTGTTCAAGTGTACATGCTACAATTTTTCTTTAACTTTTAATGAGTTGTTCATTTTTAGATAACTGAGGATATATATGAGTTGGTTACATGGGGGTACATTAATATTAATATGACATGTAATAAAAAACGATGCTTAATGCAAGGCTTACTTTTAAAAGCTCATTGTCAACAAATTTAATGTTGATATTTTCGAGATTTTTCTTCGTTTGAACAGACAACTCATATTATGTCATTGTAATAGTTAGTAGTAGGTCGTCGGAAGTGTGTGTTCATCTTTCTGATGCTTCATATGCATATGACATGCGATAATATACATACCTACATACAACGTGGCCGCAAAAACTCAATTATGAGATTTTCAAGATTTTTCTTTCAAATTAGAGCAGGTAACTCAAATTATGGCACACTCAAGGATTTAACCAAAGTATTCTATAATAAATATAAACATTTTGTTATCATTTTGTTTATGCTGCATGCTTTTAATGTACTTGCATATATGTTGACATAAGTCATGAAAAGTTTGTTGAATCTGCTGAAAATTTCTTTAAACTACAAATCAAAACGTCCAAAAACATCATATATGTATATTCAAGTCAAAACTATAAAAACAAGTTCAAGGCTAAATGCTAAAGAATTGCAAAAACAGGAAAAACATGACGAATATATTCATTAAACGTAACCAGTAAATGCTTCTATCTCAATGGTCCAGTTTGTGTACATTGGTTTTCTTTTTAAACTTTATTGACAACAAATTTCTAATCAACTATTGACTACTGGTACAGTTTCACCAACAATTTTCTGTAAAAAACTTAAAACTACTCTAGTTTATTTTGTCGCCACCACCGGAATCGCTGGGACTACTGGTAGTGCTTGTATTTTGTTCATTCTCTCCTTGCTGTTTCTTCGCCTCCTTAAACATGGACAAAAGAGACTGAGCACTGATTGTTGGTGGTTTTCTTCCATGACGCTTTGATGCTTCCACTTCTCCTTCCGCATCAATCGCACGTTCACGTTTATTTTCGGTTGAAAATGAATAAAATGGCTTATAGGTTTCTACGGCTGTGTCAAAAATTTGAGTATCATTCCAATCTGGATTTTCCTTTTTTAACAACATACAGTTATTTACAAACGGCTGACTTGGCTCCTCAAAGTTTCGATCACCAAGATTTCGAGCAGTTCCTCCAGGATTCATGCCAAACTTTTTGAAAAACATTCTAAAACAAAAGAAAATTGATAATATTTGATATTACAGAAATCTTTAGAGTAAATACTACTACTGGCATATTTTCCCAAGAATATAAACTAAAACTTACGCTCTATATCTGTCTTCATGATAGAGAATTTCAGTGATCTCTTTTCTCTCAGCCTCCCTATCAATATTTGGTTCATATTTTGGCGGAAACACACGATAAATATCGTACCACAATGGACGGTCCACATACTTAATGGCTCCTGCTTTTATTAGCCCTGTTGTCCTACAAATTTATATTAAAAACGTAATTTACCATTTTATTTATCCTTTACTTTAATTCAATAAACTCACATCATTATATTGCATATACATTGATAAAGCACATATTTATATACAAATAACCACCTTGAAAAAATTGTCCCTATACGATCAAATCTACTTCCGGCCATTATGATCACCAGTTAAACTAGAAACTTTTGCTTTCTTCAGTATCCAATTTTCTAATAAATAGACGCGTAAAAAAGTCAAAATATTGTAAATAGTCATTTATAGCTGTGTAGGTTGTTTATTACTTATAAACAACTTAATCATTCTGATTTTAATAACTTTATAAATGGATCAACTGATCAACACATTACCTACTTTGCTAAGGATTACAAGAAGACGAAAACTGAAAATTGTTGTATCCTTTAGGAAATTTATTTTTTTAAATATAGCAAGCAGGTTAGCGAGCAGGCATATATGTAATATGAGAAAAGTTTTAGTGTCAAATTGTTATTAATTATTTTTATTTCATGACTGACAATTCCTAATTAGTGCAACTGACCAAACACAGGGTTGCCGTTGCATGTATGTAATATGTAAGGTGCATTTTATAAAGCGTGAGGTCTTTCAAAGAAAAAAAATATTAGGATCACCTGCTCTTCTTTATTTGCCCCAAACACTCAAAAAGCAAATCCTGCATCTCCTCGTCCTAAGCAGTTTACTGCTATTTACCATCATCGTTGATGCTGTGTGAATTGTGATGCTGCTCACTGCTAGTGCTGCTGTTGGCTAAATCGGGAAAAGCTTATTCACATAAACGCGAGAACAAGCTGTTCTAAGTTCTAGGCTTGCTTACGGTTTTTACAGAGAGAGAGAGAGAAAGCAACAGTAAGCAGCAGCAGTGCATTGACAATATGAGAGTACATTAAGTAAAGTTATCTTGTTGCTTTACAGTTGTTTTTGTTGTCTTTATTGAAACCTGTTCTGAAAATCAAAATAGTGAAATTACTTAAACTATATTTGAAATATTTTTTGAAAAGATAGGTCATTACAGAAATATTTCTGAGCACTTTTTTAGTTTAGTTTTTTAAAACATATATGTAGGGTTTTGTATATTGGAAAATTCATACGCCATGGGCCCCTATTGTGTATGGAGGTTATCATAAGTTTTATCGAGGCCTTTTTAATTTTACAAGAGGAGGATTTTAGAAAAGATGCAACTGTAGAGAGAAGGTTAACATTACGTAATGCATACTAGCACTGTAAAAATATTATTATTGTAGGTGGCAGAACAGATGGTTAAGATAGTGCATGTATACCATCTGATTCTGATTATTGTATGTAGGGTGCATTGTGTGAAGATAAGGCGTATTATTGACTAGAAGTATTATTGAAAATGAATGCAAGGGTGATAATAGCTCGGCAGAGCAACCGAATTCATTGTTGTAAGGGACTGATCGCACAGGTTATCAAAGGGTCATTATCTGAAAGCATTGAGAATAGAAGTCGATCAATTTTGCCTTGCCGTAGCATTCAAGGGGGTGGGAGATCACAGATGTCTGTGCTGCAGCACGTAACAAATAAACGAAGTTGGGGTTGTCGTAATAGTAAAGCGTATACTACTATAGCTTCTGAAAAAGTTAAGACGGAAAATAGAAAAATTATCGTCAAATTACTTGGTAATTAAGAGCTTTTAGTTTTTTTTATTGCTGTATTAACCGTTTTTGTGAAAATTGCATTGCATAAAGTAATTTTGCTGACACAATAAAAACTTTTGTAGGCATTGATGATAACGAAGCTAGTAGGATGAGAATCCCTTTCAAGTTGATTAATGAGGAGAAAGCTGTGCATACTCTTGAAGTACTAAAGGTAAGTCTCTGGTGTTTGGTTGTTTTCTTTGGTAAATTTCAGTTGGGTATTATTGTTGTTGCACATGCATGCGTACCTACATATACATGTTACATGATACACTACAGCTAGTTTCCGTTCTTATATTATATATTGTTTTAACTGCATATCAAACGGAGGAATGTTGACATTTCACATTGCTGTTTATGATTTCAAATAAAATTTCAGAAGTTTGGATTTTTTACATCATCTGTACACCTTTATCCTGAGTTACTACTGATGAGTGGAGGGGCTGTGGAAAATTATATACGTATTATGCAGGAAACAGGCTTTTCAGATGTCCGAGAAGTCTTCATTGTAAGGTACGTTTTAGCATGTAAAAAGTTTGATGAAATAATCCTACTGTTTAAAGGTTTAGAAGTTACATTCCTCATTACATGCCATATGAATTTTGTTAGATTTCGAACTGTGTATAAACAAAGCTTATCTGTTCTTCAACAAAAGTCGATTATTCCGAAAATAAACAACATTTTGGAACGGTACTGTACAGAGTTAGAAGAAGATGACGCTTTTTTAAACGATTGTGTTCTGAAGCTTCCAAAAGACACAGATAAGGTAAACATTACTATTCAATCAATCAGGTTTAATAATAAGTAGCGATCACATGTGAAACCGAAATCATCCATCTTCATGCTTTTCCAGAAACATGATCGATTTTTCATACCTCTGGTTAGATATGTAATGTTTTAACTTTAGATGTACCAAACCATAATATTTATGCATTTGAGTCATTATTCCATTCCGGTCGTAGTGCTATGTTTCAATCTGACCTAAATACAGAAATGATTTATATTACCTGTACAATTCCGTATGCAAATTTTGATATGTTCCAAGATTTTTTAGGTATGAGATAGTGTTTATTGATACTTCAGATGAACTAGCATATCCAAGTCAAAACTAGTAAGTAGTTAGTCACATGTTTTCGCTACCAAAATACTGCTCAATTAATGTTTTATTTAAAAATCAATTGTAAAACTATTCTTAAACCAGAAATTCACGCTTTGTATGTACTTGCAATATTTTCATTTTTTTAAAGATCACTCTATTTGATTTACGGAATGTCATCATGGGCAGATATTTGGGGAAATTATTATTGGGAAGTCTTGATGAAACTTTGGATTCATTTGTCAAATACCCACGAATGTATTATAGATGTTTTAACTGGGTTAAAAGAAATTGTAACATTCTTAGAGAATTTGGATTTTCTAATGAAAAGGTATGAAAGACAAAAATTATCTCAATGTTACTTACGTAAAGACCTCAAGTTAAATTTTTCTGTTTGTTACAGATTAGGAGTCACTTCTATTTACTACATGGTGACCCGGTGAACTTGAGTCGTATCACAAAAATTCAATCATTAGCAGGACTGGATATTAATAAGATCTTAACCCTTCGTCCGAAAATAATGATGAGTTCTTATGACACTTTAATAGACATAGAGAAGTCTTTGATTGAGCATGGCATATCTTTTAAATCAGTCCAAAAATATCCTGAAGTGTACACTTTGTCGGCAGCAACAATCCGCCAGCGATTACAAGAAATGGATACCGTTCCTGAATTTAAACTTTTAAAAACGCACCCACGGGTTGCCAGATTACTCTATTACCAAAAGAAAGCCAAATCAAGACTGGATGAATTTCGAGAAATGCAAGTTCGAGTGCCGTCTCTTCATCTATTGTCATCAGACACAAAACGATACAACCGGTCACTTGCCACAGACTTTCGAATAAAAGGTGTTGATATTATTATATACCTATCAGATGTTTTTCAAGTGGATCGACAACGCGTTCGTGACAGTTTAGTTCGACATCCCCATTGGCTCCATATTCCGTTAGTAAATATTACATCAGTGCTAAAGTTTGTACAAAGTGTTGGTTCCTTCAACATAGATCAGCTGGTAGACGCGATTCCAGTTTTGTTGTATCCCAAAGAGAAAGTTGAAAAAGAAGTTGAAAATGTTTTGAAATTAGGAGTGGCAAAGATTAATGACAGTTACTTTTTACAAATGGTGTTATACTATCTTGAGCAACCTTCGCATTTTACCGGTGACGCCGTGTGGTTGGATAAAGAAATGCACCAGGAATTTGACGAAGAAGAAGGAGATGGCCGAAAATCAAGTGAAGTGAGTAAATAAATGCGCTGTAGTGTTTGCTCTCTCGGATTGACCATCGATAACGGATATGAGTAGGATAGGAAAATAACTACCCAGCCAATATACCTACACAAGATAGAATACCTGGTAATATTTTTTTCTTTTTTATTTTTAAATAGTATGTAACTATATTTCTCTTCCTTCATCTTAACAATCAGTTGATCTTGTCACAGAATAGGTTTGATAAGTTTTTACTTGTGTACAAAATACAAAGCAGTCTTATTTAGTACTTAACATACGATATATATTTTATACAGATGAATTTTATGCTTTACAACTGATTGTTGATTGGTGTCTGTGGCGCATGCTTTCACGCTGGGAAAAATCAATTTAGATAATTGAAATGTGTAACAATTTAACATTTACAAAGCTGCTTTTCACCTCAAAGTTTATGAGGAAGGTACAGCATTTTTATTATTCAATATAATGATGTTATCCATGGGATATACCTACTGACTCAAATGCTACATAATAGCAATTAAGATACATATATTCGTATAATATGATTTTAAAATACATATTTGTAGTAAAAAATAGTAGTGTGCCCATATATCTATATGTAGTAGTACATTAGAGGTGATCTTAAAAATAGTATTTTTCACTAGTAAACTTCTCAGCTGTCACTCTGAAGACTATAACGTACTTACATTTAAAAAATTATGCTTTTATTAGGTTTATACTATTTTACTACAAATACAGTGGTGCCTCTCCGTTTCCGGTCATTTTAATTTGAATATTAAATGGAAAATCCGAAATACTTTTATTACTATTTACAACAGTATATCAATATTTTATGCTTATGCACCATTATATCTACAAAACTATTAGTTTTTTTCCTGCAATGCACAGTGATATAAGCAATATTAAACAAAGTGCAGAGCAGAGATGACAATGGTGACATCTTCTATCATTGCTCATCATTCGCCGTTTCTACAATTAATATGGTGTTAACATTAGTAGCAGAGCAGAATCTACAGTATTAAGTCAGTAAATGCAAAAGGTGCACAACTTCATAATAGTAGGTAATGGAAGTGCTAAACCCATTGCTTATTTTTTACATGTAAGAGCAAAAACAAGAAGTTTAATGCTTGAGAGATTCCTAACAATAGAAGAAGAAGTAGACAAGAAAAGATCTTAGTTTTCGTCCTGAAGAATTATAAACATAAAATATATATTTTATCTACCTTACTATTTAGAATATCAATATAATAGAAATAACTTTTATACGGTATCATCTGACGTAGTTAACATAAATGCAATTGAAAAAATCTATCTTTTAAAACTTCTATATTTTGCTGACTACTGGGTAGGCATAGGTAGGAAAGCTAGTTTTCACTGGTAGTGCCGTGCTCATGTGTTCAGCGGCATCGTGATTCGTGATGTCACCTTCACAAACTTAAACTGCTTCATTTCATTTCATGGCAGAGGTTAGGTTAGGCAGCCTAGTCCAGGTCCATAGTCCATGTAGCACATGTTCACTCTTATAGCATTCGATTGAGTTGTTGCTGGACTGCTACTGAATAAACGCCGGTTGACGAATAACTTTATTCTGATTCTGATGTCCGTACATACACATATTCTCCTCTCAAGGCAACACGGTAGACGCACATCTGCATTGCATGGGACGCATCGATTCTCACGATCTTCCAGAGAGAAACCACAAACTAGAAACACGTAACTCACTTTCGTCGGTATTGGTTTCGCTTGTCTAGTAGGTCGAAGTCAACTTCCTCCTCGTTTATTGTAGGGATTTCACCACCACCTCGTAAAATTTTAGCACCATACGTCGTCATTTGTAGGCGAAACTGTCTGACTTCGACCTGAGGGCCACACTATAAACGCAGATCATACATCTAATAGGTCATCATCACCAGTAATATCACCTTCATCAGCGGTTTCTGTATCCGTTCCACTATAATTACTTGCATTATCAAATCCATCAGATTCTGATGATAAGTCCATGTCAGAATAATCACTTAAAGTCGTCTCGCTCACATCCATATCTTCTGATTGTTCGGGTTCAACAATATCGTTTTCGCCAATTAGTGTTTTAGATAGTCGGGAAACTAGCTCTAGAGAGTGAATCATCCTTGTTCTCTGCGCTGATAGTTCCACTGGTTTTACACTTGTAACTGACTCTCCCGTCTTACTCTGGCTCGACAATTCTGTAAGAGTAGAAATAGCTGACATGTACATACACATAAAATAAGTAAATAATAGGGCAATCAATTGCATGAAACTTACTTATTATCTGTGCTTCAATTTTATCCAGGTATACATCAATTTGCTGCTGCTGGAGTATTAAATCACGTACCAAATTTTTTCGACACACGTCTGGTGTGATTTTTGAATCCGCTGGGACCGCAATGATCCTAAAAAATATCGTTCTTAATTATTAATTCTTGACATGCATTTGAATGGAGCATGTTAAAATGGATACACATAGTTAATAGGATTACCCTGAATGTGTTGATGGTAGAGTTTGTGTTTCGCTACTTGGAAATTCTAAACTTAAGTTTTCCTCAGTACATTCGTCTTCAGCTATTGCACAAAACTTGACACTGTCAACTAAGTTTACAGTCTGATTAAACTCAAATGCAATCTGTCCATCCACATGTCGTGCTCGTAAAAACATATCAGTAGATTGAGATTTTGCTCCAGCAGTATTTTTGGACATGGTATTATCTGCAGTCGATGGCTTGTTCTCTATACTGTTTTGTAAACTAGTTGTAGTACTGGAATTACTACAAGCTGACAAGATAGCTTCGTCTAGACGTTTCGTTTCAGAGGCAGTAGTAAGCAAATCTTCAACATCCTTGTTAGATAAATGTTTCGACGAGGACCCCAACCGCTTCAAAATTTCTTTTCGGGCATTGTCCAAATCTTTCAGAGGAATCTGGAATTTTGATGTAGAAACCTTTGGTCCAGGAGATCGGGTCTGGTTAAGCATATCCAAAGTTTCAAGTCCACGAACTCGTTTCCTTTGGTTAGTAGAAGCATGTTGTTTTTTTACTTCTAGTCGTTCCTCTGCTAGCCCAATGCCAAATAGGTCAAACAGTTTTATCGTCGTTTTCTCAAAGTCGGAACAGAGATTTCTTTGTTTTTGTAAGTTATTTTCAGAATATATTTGTCTAAGCAGTATTCTAAGAGTGTTGTAGGTTACGATCACGCTAGCAATCCATTTTAATTTAGCTTCATGTTGAATCTCTTTTCTGTTTTCTTCAATATACACTCGTGATACTTTCATGAGATTTTTCCAGTCATCTGGAAACTCTTTCGACATTCGGTTTAGTGTCAAACTGATATTTGCGTCTGTTGTTCTCTTCCCTTTTAGATATCGTTTGAGCAGGCAGTAATCTTTAACGTTCAGTGCTGCATCCTTCCTCATTCCATTTGATGTTTTGGATGTAGTAGCAGCATCTGCCATAAAATATTAAAAATTAAATTTTAGGCTGTCAATCAGTCTATATTCGTGAAATATTATTTGGGCATATAAATATTACTGAATGCTCTCCTACCATCATCAAATGACGCGAATTTGTCATCGTGAACTCCGACGCTAGAGGTGGGTCCGTTTGGTCTCCTCGTGACTTCATCGCGTATTTTTCGCAGTCGTTGATATGCTTGCTCGGCAGTCAAACGTCTTCTCAAATCAAAGTTATCCTTTCTCAAATGTCCAGAATCATCTGTGGCCGTTTTCCGTTTTGCTCGAACCATGAAATTGAGCACTCTATCACAAATATGGTTCAAAAACGCTGCAGCTCTACATCCCAATTTTTTCTTTAAGGTTGATCTTGCAGATTCCACAGCATCTGAATACTTTCTCAGCTTCATCCTAGCTTCTGCAAGCTTCCTCAATTTTGAATGGTACGCTGGGTCCGATTTATTTTCGAGAAGTAATCTTCTCAAGACAGGCTTGAAATATTTATTGAATCGATCTCTTTGTATTTCTTCTTGGGGAGGTGCACGTTCCGTATTCCATTCATACAACTGGGGATGTTCAGGTTGCCCAAAACAAATTCGTTCTTTTACCTTTAGACCCTTTATCATGGAATAAGTTTCAATCAGATTTGACGAAAGATTTGTACACATTTTCATAATTCTTGCATCTTCTTTTGAAAAACTTGGGGCAAATGGAAATCTACACAAATATTTAAAAATAATGGCATTTAATATTGAAACTGCGTTTAACTTTGCAGCTCATATTGATTGCAAATTAGAAGGTACTCCTTGATTGCATAGGTGTTAAATAATCAATGTACACTTACGATGGTAATTTTCCTAATCTGTAAAATTCTGACTCGGCCCACTCATACTTTCGGGAAAGTCTTACTTTCTCAGGTTCCGAACATGATTGACAAGCGTAAAAATCAGGAAGTTGGGAGTTGCTTTGTACATTGAAGCAGCTACCATGCTGCCAGCAAAGACACAATTCACACTAAAACAAGAGCAAAAAGTGGACCACATATTTTTTATTTGCTACAAGAGGATTTATTATTACCAATATTAATAATAAATATTTTTATTTATTTATCTTACCTGAATCATCAAACCAAACTCCGTTTTACTGCTACACACACAGTTAATCACGTCAACTTTGACATCTCTGTATCTTCGGGCAGCTCTGAAGCGTTTTCTTTTTAGGGATCGTTGATTCAATGCATCAAGTATGACTCTCATTCTACCACTGGAAATTCTGGTGAGGATGCTAACTCGTTTTTGTCTGCTTCCACGTTTGCCGTAAAACTTTCTATATTGCATGCGTTTCTTCAAGAACAATGAGGTCGAGTTTGATGCTGTCCCAACTCTTCGAAGATTACCGCTCATTAAGCCCCTTCGGAGAGGATGCTTTGACCAACGACCTTTAAGTGTCCTACTATTGCAGCTAACAAGTTGTGGCTCTGGTTGGGAATTCAAGGTCGGGAAAACAGCGTCACCACTCGATGATCCCGAACAACTTTCAACGGAAAACTGATCAGAAACTGACGGTGATGGAGTGTTTGACGTTGAAAGTAAACTGCTGATTGGACTAGCTACAAAAGAAGATTCATCCCCAGTTTCAGAATATGTAGCTTGTGGCACCGTTTCTGAGTTTTTGGGCTTTTTACAACTTTCTGTTGTTATGACATCGGTGAGTTTTTTATCTTGTATCTCTTCGTTTTGTGTGGGTACGGATGAAGCTTGCTTCTTTGGAGAACGAATTCTTCCGTATTTTGTCAGAACAAAATTTCTTTTCCTACTTAAACGTAGTCTTGGGGATCGTGTTACGGTTGGAGTTAGCTCTGAAGTAGGGTCTTCACTACTCTTCACTGTGAGAATAGTAGATGAAGGTGTCTCTTCTATATGGCTGGCAACAGGCGAAACTTTTTCAGGACTACTATGTTTCGCTTGATGTACTGTTTTTGATGTTTTCTTGTGTGTGACCGGTATGTCTGTCACTTCCTTGGTCGATACATCACTGGTTTCAGAAGTACTGAGAGGAACTATTTCTGTTGACACAACTGGTTCCGTACTTATTGAATGCTTTGGCCACACATGATAATCCGTTGGATCATTGTCGAAAGCAGTTCTAGCTTGAGCCATTTGAACAACGTTAGCAATCCCTCTGGCGTTGGCAACTTTTAGTTCGGGGTGATAATGTTTAAAATGCATTTTTAATAAAGAGTCCTTCCTAAAATTCTTCCCGCACTTATCTAATGGGCATTTCCAAAACCCATCGTCAGAGTTTTGTTCTATGATGATGGCTTTTCCCAGATCATTAACAAAACCTGAATCCACTTTCGTGTCTTTGGGCGTATCTGTATCAATTAATGGTGGATACATACCAAGTTGTACAGTTCCTAAAGATTTTGTTCGTCGAGCATTAGTACTAATTATATTACTTAGTACTGGAGATATCCCTAACTGAGAAACGGTTTCTACTTTTGGAGGGACTTTTGTGTCAACAGTCGTATTGGTACTTGGTTGTTTTCGTTTCTTTGTAGGACTTTCGGTTTGTTCTGGGATAGGAAGCGGTTCCAATAAAACTGGCTCCACCAAAGGTAACTCTTTAGGTTCTTCACTTGAAGGCTGCTGAACAGTAGGTACTTGTGGTGTGGATTCTGGCTTTTGACGACGCTTTGTATCACTACTTCCAGGTTCCGTCGTGTCACTTGTAGTGTTCGCTTTTGGTGTTAATAATTCAACCGTAGTGCTAGTACTTGTCTCATCAGTCACTGGTGTCAACGTCGTAGGACTACTTGCTATGCTGCTACCCTCCGATTTTGGTCGTCGTGGTCCCCTTTGCCCTTGTTTACCTTTTACCAAAGCAGAGTAGTCATGAACTGTTCTTTTTCGCTTTCCTAGTTCACCCTGAGGTAGGTCAAATACGGAGAAATGATGACGATTAGGACTGGAATCGTGCAGATCAACTGCTGGAGATGCTATGACCGTTGGCGTTTCACTTACAGACAATTTATTAGGTATTGGAGTTGGCATTGCTGATTGAGATTTTACACTTCTCTTCTTCGTTCTTTGACCTGATAAGGTCTTCGGTGTTTGTACAGGGCTACTGGTGGTAATCGGGCTATCTTTACTGGCTTCGGGCAGACACGTTACAAGTCGTGGAGGTCCATCCTCGGATATTCCTTCCTCCTCACTGTTTGATACTTTGAAAATTTGGTGTGCGCTTCTTTTCATTTTAATGCCGTCATCAAACGTGATTTCATACCCATCTGTTCATGATTATAACAATAAACGCACACTCAGTAAAATCACAAGCAAACAATAATTGTTCTTTGCTAATGAGAGAATTCAAAACCACATTTCACATTGTTTACTTACCCTGTGGAAGCTTCTGTGTTATAGTACCAGCATATTTTCGACTATCCGCTGGCCAAACAGCTTCTACCCTTTCCCCAATTGCGAACTGCACACTAAAATATAAAACCGATTATTAATCAGTAACCTAATAATATAATACACAATAATAAGAATTTACCGAAATTTGATTAACTTGAGGTACCTCACAACATTCGTGTTTTTGCCCGGGCGTATTCGGGTACTCTTCATACTTATCCATTCATCATATCTTGATGACCAATTGGAGTAATGTACAAGAACTTCCTGTTTCTCTCGTTCAATGCTCATCACTTTTGCAGGGTACCATTTCCCGCTACCAAAGTCGCATACTTCTAATTTCATCCCTCTTTCGAATACAGAAATTTTTCCAGTTTTCTCATCAACGTAAGATTTTATCACAGTATCACCCTTCTTAATGATTTTGGGCTCTTCTGAAATAGATTCACAAGATTCCATTCCAGATTCGTCCTGTTCCTCATCTACGGGAGGATTTTCTTTCGAGATTGTAGGTGGTTCACAGGCTACAAGAGCAGGCATGGTTTTTTCTTCTATTGAACGTGTAGATGTCGGGGGTACACTGGAAGGATCCTTGTTTGGCCTTGGAACTACAGCACTACTTTGACTAAACCTACTCGTCCTTTTAGTAACATTTGCTGCACTTTTATTTTGACTACTAATTGAATTTGATACGCTAGTACGGCAGTTCACTTCTGCTTTCTTTCCATTAACAGTAACACTACCTCTTTGAATATCACTTATAACACTGCCAGTGCCATGGGTAGACACTCCTAAACTTTTTGACCGTTTCACGAACTTAGAAGGTGGTTCATTTGGTTGGGATGAGGTCAAGCCTATAGAATATTTTAAATACACAAGATATTAAAGTTTAAAAACTAGAACACAATGAAAAAATGATTTAGTCAGATCAAATATGACAAAAAAAAGTCTCACCGTTTGATATCGTACCATTAACTTTGTTAGTGAAATTTACGTTGACTGGTGAGGTGTTATTGTGGGATTTTTCATCCGCACAACCATTGGATGCAGTGTCATTATCTGCGCTCGGGACAACAGAGTTTACTGTGGACGGGGCTGCTCCGATTGTTGCAGCTGAAGGAAATTTGGGAGGAAATCTTCTTCGCGTACTCGGAGCATTACTACTTCCATTACAGTTTAGAAAATAATTTCTGGTAAGAGAAGCTCTTCTTGGAGTACTTGTCGCAGCATTACTACCGCTGGCACCCACGTTCCCACCTTGTTTTAAATGTGGAGCACTCTGAGATGTTCTTCCATTTCCTGATCCTACAGTTTCCTTCCCCTCAACGGGAGCTAATTTTGGCGGCTTTCGACTCATCTCTGAACTGTGAGCAAAACGGAACAATTAAAATTAGTGATACGCTTCCCCATTAAACTCTGTTGCAGCAGTGTTTGCGTTGCAACTTTTCGACAACAAAGAAATCAGGATTCGAAAAACGCTTGCAGGGAAATACAACAAATTTTCCGACAGTTGGAAGAGTAAAAACTTGCACTTTGCAGTGAGCACTGAAAACCTATGCTATCTTTGTTCATTCTATCTATTCATCTAATTATACACAGAGAAGTTGTATCTAACGTAAAAAGAGTTTAATAAAATCTTTGAAAAAAACAATTTGTGCCGTCCCGACCTATCCCACAATTTTATTCGTCCTAATCGTCCTCCCCTTTAACTTGACGCTATAAATAAGTAGCTCTACTTAACACTTGGTTGACCGACATAAAAAAATGTGGAGGGATTTTCCTATTTTCCACATTTATCCACATACTTATTAGTTAACAGCGCAAACCACTGTGTACCATGATAATGATACATGCTACATAACTTACATTGCTTAACTCTAACTAATACAACAATTTAATAAAACAAAGTGGTAGACAAATAATCATTTATCAGCAATAGCATCATCAATCCTCGCACCATTATCTTGTTGAATTATTGAAGTATGGATTTCAATTTCATTCCATCCAACTTTTCCAGCAGCTTAGAATGGTCAATGTGGTTCTATAAGATGAGAGATGACTCGTAGTCCCTCTTTAACTACTATACACTTAATACACTAATTTTTTTATATTATTATGCCTGTTATTTATTATTAGGAATAATCTTACTATCACTTCTTTTGCTTTAATAATAATAATGCCTTTTTTTTACCACCACCACCATCACCACGACCATTATTCTGTTTTAAGCAAAAAAAAGTGAGAAGTATATTATGTACGAAGGCGAACAAGCATGAATGGGACGCAGCAGACAACGTTTTAGTTTTATGGGAGGAAAGAGTGAGTAGTAATGCTACGCACAATAGAAAAAATGAATCTGTAGAGTAGTTAGAGTTTTAGAGAGAGAGACAGAGGTGGATGGATACAATAAAAAAGCTACTGCTGCTATGCTTATTCGCTGCTACTGCTGCTGTTGTTATTAACACACGTATTTTTATACCCATAATATTTTTTTCGACAAGGAGGCTTTTTGCTCGTCTCGTTCCTCATTATTGCATTGCATCGCGTTTTTTCTATACATATACTCATTTTCCCCAAAAACCTACTTCAAGAGAGTTGTTGTGTATGTAATATATCATGTTATATCTATCTCTCTGGAGGCTTAATGTGCATACACACACTACTACGAACATGCTTGCTTTGTCACAAAAAAGCGGATTGATGGATGGATGGAAAGAGATGGCGAGAAAGAGAATATTCTATAGAGGAATGGATATATATATATATATCTATACGAGTTTGAAAAACAAGTTAAGGAGAAATATAGGTTATTCTATATATTAATAGTGGTTGGTGAGGCGAAGTGAGTGACGCTAAAAAATACTGTTCCTAGTGTTCATTGTTCAGTCGTCGTAGGCTTACACACGGGGGGACGATTGCATCAGCTTCACAGCAGACTGTTCTGACTGTACTGCTGCTACTACTAGTGTAACCAAAGCAAAAGATTGAACTAGAGAGTGCAGCAGATATACTTTATGAATACGAAA
>JAHZMT010002800.1:0-12673 GCA_027743785.1 Sinhomidia bicolor
TACTTCATTAATATCCCATGCGCATAAATAACGACATCCAAATGCCGCATACTAATCAATTATCTAATTTTACACAGGGAGATCTATTTTTCGTTAAATCGTAGCCGTACTTTTTCCTGTTGATGAAAGTACGCATGCATTGCATACAGCAGAAATTTTGCTGCAGAATGCATCATATGAAAAAACTGACAATGCAATTTTGATTGCTGATCAAATATCCTCCACTAGTGCTCAACTTAGCAAATTTAACGATTAAGGATTTCTTGCATTTCTGTTATCAATAACCGATAACAGCAGATTTACCTCTATTCAACATCATAAATTATCCTTATCATCATTTTCAATTTTCAAAACTGTGAGTGAGAGAGAACTGACTTGTTGGCGAAGTATATAACATGACAGTACACCCTTGGAGCACATGTCGTTAAATTTGACTTGGGATCCATCTGACGCATGTCGTACAAAACATCACGCATACTTGTAACTCTAGCAAACCATTGAGTCGCTCTGTGCCCCAACTACTACTCAAGAAGAAGTAAACACTCGCGTCGTCTTTGAACATTTCGCATGCATGAAGTTACTGCTGTGCATTGGAGTGCCCGGTTTCAACGCTGCTGCTGCTGCTCTTACCCATTTGTCTTATTTGATTGGAAGAAGCAACTGAAACTTATCATCTGGTTTCAAACATTAATTTTTCCAGGTAAGCATTATATTATTTTGAAGTTTGTGTAACTGTTTTTAGCTAATTGTTTCATTGTTAATCTGTGATGAAAGTCGTTAGTGCATGAAATGTAGTGTTACCGAAACCAAATAAGTTGTAAGATAAGATTAAAGTGCTATAGTAGTACTGTATTGTGGTGGCGGCCACTGTTGGATGTGGACTTTGTTTATGTAATATCAGTCAAAGAAATTGGAATTGGATTGGACTAATCAAAAGTAGTATTTTGGAAATAGTGATAGCTGATGTTAACTGTTCTTGTAGCATCTGAAAAATTGTTTAAAACAGTCAGAGTGATAGTGATTATTGCTTAAATTGGATTATATTTGTAGAACTTTCGATTCTTCGTGTTTGTGTATTCATTAGATATATGCACGCTTAATTTGCAGAAAATTGATGACATGGGTATTCAAAGTAGTTCATCAGTAGTTAAAGTCAATAATTTTTCTTTTATTTATTTAGGTAATAATTAAGGATGGCTGACACAGCTAAGAAGGCTGCACCTGCTGCTAAAAAAGCAGCGAAACCCGCGGCTGCCGCACCTGCAAAGGAAAAGAAGGTGAAGATTGCAGAAAAGCCCAAGGAACCCTCCAAACCAAGACCTTTGTACAAACCCGGGCGTCTGTATGCAAAGGCCGTTTTCACTGGATACAAACGAGGATTGAGGAATCAGAGAGAAAATACTGCTCTGTTGAAAGTAGAAGGTTGTAGTAATCTGGGTGAAGCGAAGTTCTATGTTGGAAAGAGGGCTGCCTACGTATACAGAGTAAGTCCATAAATTAATATCGTTATATATTTCCCAATCCATTCTAAAGTTATAATTTTTAAAAGCATGGCAAAATTTATATTTTAGGCTAAAGTAAAACGTGGCGTTCCCGGACGTAGAGATAAACCCAAGACCCGTACGCGTATTATCTGGGGTAAGGTCACGCGTGTTCATGGATGTTCTGGATCCGTGAGAGCTAAGTTCCGTAGTAACTTGCCTGGTCAGGCAATGGGCAAACGTATCAGAATTGTAAGGCCTGCACGTGCAACTAGCATGATTTGAAATCGTACTTTATCCTGTAAATGTGATGGTTTCTTTAGAATTAAAACAATTTTAATTTGTTTGCAGTTGCTGTACCCAAGCCGGATCTAATATGGTACGCCCCTTTGGAAGTTAGTTTTGTAAACCGTGAGAGCTAAGTTCCGTAGTAACTTGCCTGGTCAGGCAATGGGCAAACGTATCAGAATTGTAAGTCGTGCACGTGCAACTAGCATGATTTGAAAGCGTACTTTATCCTGTAAATGTGATTGTTTCTTAGAATTAAAACAATTTTAATTTGTTTGCAGTTGCTGTACCCAAGCCGGATCTAATATGGTACGCCCCTTTGGAAGTTAGTTTTGTAATTTCATCGTTGCGTGGTGTTCCAAGTTGGCGAAATAAAATAAATTTTTATGACAACTTGTAATTTTTCTTTTCGCTGTTTTATTTTTTAAGCCTTGAAAAATTTGGTCAGTCTTTTGAACACTAGGCTAACATATATTCCATATATCAAGTTTCGTCTACTATGTTTGCATTACATAATATACAAACTTTCTTTACTTTATACACTTATCAGCCACGTATTTTCAATTTGCATTTTGCATCACAGCATTTCGTGGTACAATAGAAGCTTTAATTTCAAGTAAATTATCAGTAGCCTGTTTCGGTGAGTTTTTGTACATCAGAAAATGTCCCTGCAATGAGGCGGGACTTACTGCATGATGCAGTCCTAATAATTTTAGCTGGTTATTGAAATTGTCAGCTTCTGCTTGATTACTTTCTGGATAGAAATTAAAAAATAATTGTTGTATTTGATAAGGTGTACAGTAGCTAATTAGGGCTTGGAAATCAACTCGTCCAGGTCGAATTAAAGCTGGATCCAATCTGCAGTTAGTTTGAAAAACAATCACATGTGGATTAGAAATATTTTTGTTCATGATAAATCAACATAAAATAATAAATCGTCTTAAACTTTACTTATCTCATCTCATACTAACCTATCTTTATAGTTTGTGGTCATAAATAAAATTCTCGCTTCTGATGAAGCTACCCCATCCAGACAATTCAAAAAACCACTTAATGTGACTCGATTTAACCCCTGGTAGGCAGTTTTAACTGAAATAAAAATTTATTTTTACGTTAAAATCATTAAACGAAATATACAAAAGTTACATACACACACACACGCATAGTTCGACTTTGACTATGCATAATACCTTGGTCGTTAAAATTTAAGAAACAACTCGTGAAATTCACTTTAATGAAAACTTTTGCATATAACGCATCAGAAAAGATGAAAATATAGTTGTACCTGGAGGTCCATGTAGCAAATACCCTCTTCTGTACGGTATTCCTAAAAACAAATTGCAGGATTGAAATTAAAAGGAACCTGAGATCAATACTTCCGTAAAACTTCAAGATAATTACCTCGACTGCTATACCATTCTGGACTAGCTAAAAACTCTTGAATATCGGTCGTAATGCGGTGACTCAGTCCATCACTCAAAACAACAGATTGCAAAGGTCTTTTATTTTTTGGATGTCCAAATTGTCGCCATTCAGTCCCAACAGCTACATAGGTTATCGTTTTACCCTCAAACTGTTTCAAGGCCAAAACTCTGGCTATTTATGGAAGCAAAACTTGTCCTTATAAAAACGCGTCAAAAAGCAATTTTAGTAAATGAATCCGTTATACCCATTATTACCGTCTTCCAGAATGTCGTAGAATATTTGGCGATTGGTTCCAAATGTAGTAAATTGTACGGTCTCCCATGGAACACCCATGTGCAGATCAAGTGTATGTTGTTCCCGAGTCCTCTCCACGCGAATCCAATTACTACCGTACCTACAATAAAAAATGGAAAATGAAAATTAAAAAATCATAAATTGATAAATGAATATAGAATCTTCTAAATTCTTACAAATAGATTACAATATTTTCTTTGTTGAAAACTCATTAAAGAAGACGAAAACTTACCGAAAGAAATGAGTGCCAATACTAGGCATAAAAGAAAATTTTGTTAAAACGTTTCCAGTGTCCTTTTGCTCGTATGACGTCTCCACAGACAGATGCTGTGTTCCTCTGGCTCCTTTCGTAGTCAACCAATGGAGCACCCAAGAATAGCTTTTGTCACGACAAGGAATCTCTAATGTGACCATGTAATGTCGTCGAAACAGTATCATTCCAAACTAACAAAACAAAATTATACGGGGCGTTTTCTCACGGGGCATACTGGATAAAATTGTCAGGAAATAATGATTCTCATAAAGAACAAGTGTAACTATTTTTTCTAAAACCATTTACATAAGCTGTACCTGAGCACTCTTCCTCAGGGCAGCTACTCCAGCACCAACACCAAATAGACCAAACCCTGCACCAAAGTAAGGGTTATCGGAAAGACTGGAGATCAATTCAGTTAACCCCATTACGATTTAATGTTACTTCGAGTAAGTGAAGCACGTAGAAATTTCAAATTTATCTTATATCTTTCTCCCGATAAATCTATCTAACTTTCCACTTTCACTTCCGCTGATGCATTATTATGTGCAAACTTTCAATTTGGAAAGAGAAAGTTGCAAATCTCGAAGGCATAACGAGATCTTCAGCTCTTTCACTTTGTTAAAATGTTACTCATTTCAATTAAAGATACTTTTACTGATCGTGATCATTCAAAACAATACAAGCAGACAAACAAATCGCAAGTTTATGGTATTATGCAATATCGTCTGCCGGGCAAAAAGGATTTAAGATGATCAAAACAAACATGTGCTTGTTGTGCCACAAGCTGCTTTCAATAACATTGCATTGAAATCCTTTCACCAGCATACCAATTACCAATGCAATACCAGCAAGCAACATTGCCACTTTTGACTTTGCCATTTGCGTCAGCGAAGTTGTTCTCTTGTAGTCAAGCGTAGCTGAAGTAGTCGCGTTCGTTTTCTATGTATTTTTTTGGCTGCAAAAATGGCTTCGTAATTTTCCATAAAATTAATGGTCAACTTGAACGCAAAATTGTTTTTACAACATATTTATGGACTTTATCAAACAAATAAGAATAAATAAATAATTATTTGGACAAGAAGGTTACAAAGAATCTATAAATGATATGTACAGAAAAGACAAAAAACTGTTACTTTCGATCTTAATATTCATAACAGAAACTGTTCCAAGACAGTGCCACAGCATTCATATAAAATGTATTTCATCTTATATCAGACAGCCAAATTATACTGTTGTGAAGGACTTTTTCAAAATTCCGAGCTATTACGACCTTGTCCTTCTAATAAAGTCGACAACCACATTTCATTTCCTCTATACCATAATTGGCACGTTTTCTTTGACTTCTGGAACGGGGTTTCCGTCATTATCATAATAGGTGTAACAGCTAAAATAATCAATCATAATTCATTATTAAGAATATAAGATTTTCGTTGATAAAAATGTATTTGCTAGTATTTTTTACCGTCTTTATCTTTATCTGCAAATCTGCAGTGGAAATTGCAAATTGAAGCGTGAAGCTTTCCAGTACTATCACAAACTAAAGTACCCAAAATTCTAGGACAAATGCAGAGTTTAGAGTCTTCCGACATGTGAACCAGATCTTTCATGATGTCCTGCTTCATTTCTGCCTTTGTCTACATAAAATAAGATTTTATACCTAGTTTAATTTCTTGTATAATTACGAACTGCTAAAAAAATGTTTACTAAAAGTTAATTAGTATTTACCACGATTGGTATTAGGATTGATTTATCAAGATCCCAAAAGATAATCGACGAGGAAAATATAATAGTAAGTTCTTCGGATGTTTTGTCACTGACTTTTACATCTCTATCTCCAATTTCGTTGCCAGTCTTATGGAAAATTGCCGCAGTGAATGTTACAAAGCAGCTTATCAAGAATAAATTTGGAAGGTGCATGTTGAAGATGCTTCTTAATTTATAAAGTTTACTGTCTTTATATTGACTCTTTGACGGAGCACAACTATTTATATAATTATTTTTTTTAAACATGTGAGCATGATTGTTGTAATTCAGTTAGTGGTTAGTCTGTAAATATTTGAAAACTGAGCTATCTCAAATATCATGTAACAACCTTTAAACACTTACTTGACTTGACGTCATCTCCATTTACAAATGTAAGATACCCTTATATAATAATTATGAATGGGACTCACAGGCTGTAAATAGAATTTACGATTTCGTCACAAGTCAATGAATTAATAAACGTATTGTCAAGATTGTTACATTTTAATTGATTCTCCTGAAGTATTAATTTAATATTGGATAGAGTAATAATAATTTGACGTGATAAACATTGTCAAAAAACAGCAACATTTTGTAATGCTAGCTAACTATAACCGTTAAATGCAGGCATATTCTGTAGCATTCATGAAAGGTTTTGTTTTACTTAACTTTACTTGACGCCACATGTTGCGTAAAACAGGTGGTTTGCACTTGTACATATATCACAGTAGTTAGTAAACGTTTAGTTATATCATTGAATAAGATGGTTTAACAATACACATTTTATGCATATGCTAGAAATATTCATTCATGATGACGAGTGTATATAAATATAAAATCAGGAATAACAGTAAATACAATGTAACGATAAGCGCAAACTGGTTGATTCTCAACTTTCCCCTTCACATTGCCTTAAATCTCCATCACGCAAAACTTCGCTATTCCATTCCAACCCTCTTTTTGCAGCTCAAATCCACATTTTACAACTATAAACCCCCATTTTAAAAACTCAAATTCTTATTTTACAACTCAAAACCCCACAATGATTATGAAAACGTCTCTTATGATGTTTAAACAGAATTTTATTTAAAAAATTTACACGCTCAACCATTAAAAAAATATTGACTGTGTGCTACGTGTAGTTTTTAAAAACGTATGAATTAACAATAAAAGTCAAATTCCAACTTAATTGCTTACGTTTAATATATATTTTCTAAATTGTAGTCGCTACAAAGTTTGTCTATGATGTAGAGTGAGTCTAGTTCTAAAAAGTTCCAGCATTCGAACAAAAGAATAGAATAGAATAAGGTGTGTTATTGAACGATTAACAGAGATTGTCACATTAGCAAACAAACCATTTGCATAAAACAATAACCTAAACCATTACTTTTCTGTTTGAGGGTATTGTGTGTTTTTCGCTAGTGGTGCCATGAGGGCTCTAAAATTGTCTGTGTGGCTGTGGCCAAGACATAAAATGAAGCGCCGTATTGTAGCTTGCAATAAGTAGTTTTAAGTTCCAATCGCAGTTTTGCATTGTGTCCAAGTTAAATTGTACCTGTTTTGTAAAGTACTTTCTACTTTATGGTTATGTAGCACAATAAAAACAGTTAGTGTGTTTTTATGTTTTATGATATAGCTGCCAAGCGAAAGTGGTAGCAAACCAAAGGCCCCAACACTATCACCAAAACACAATAAATGATGCATTGGTGCATGATAAACTTTTCACCGGAAAGGAAAGGTCATAGCAAGTGCTTGTCTACCGCACAAGTTCACGGGGAGAGAGGAACCGTGAAATTTTGTCTGCATGCCAAAAATGCTATTAAGAATTACAAGCACTGAAGGAAGTATTTGTTTGCCAAAAGCACCGAGGTATGAGACTGAAGATATATTGTTGCACTGTATTATTCGGCTCAATTTGGTATATGCCTATATACAGGTAAGTAATATTTATCGTTGAACTGTAAAAAATTACATTGAAGAGCAAATAAGGGTTTACTAAGACAAACATTATTACATGTAAATGGAGATGTAATGTGCAATGAAAGTATGTTTTATATACTTTAGCCACCACAATGACAAGTCACCAATTTATCATTTTCCAAACGTTTTGACGTAGAATTATTGGGGTAACGCATTACATTGTTATTAAGAGAAGACAGACCTGAATTACTATGATTTATGTCAAGCAGTGGAAAACTAGGTCATGGCTCATTTGATTATGTATTCAAGCAGGCGACATTATGATATTCAAAAATGGATGCTATAAAAAAACTTTTTTACTCTCTCTCTCTTTCTCTCTTCATTTCCCCATCAAATTTTTACATGTGCTAGCTTACATTCTTACAGACAAAGAAAAACTGTAAAGCAAAAGCTGGCAACTTGGTACGTCAAGGCCTTTTTTCTTTCCTTCCTGTACACAAGTCTCTAATAAAAAAGCTTTCTCCAGTCCAGTCCACCAGATCTAATAAAAAAAGTTTTCGACATGGTATGGCATGCATCTGTACCAAATTCCAGAAATATTATTAAAAGAGTCAACTCGAGTGTGTAGTAAGTAAGTAGAAAAAATGTATCATGTACATTTGACATTATTAGTAGAGAGTAATACAATAACAGTGGCCAGAGATCAGTATCGGGTTAGTATACAGACTTTATTTCATCAGATCAGGCCAAGTTTGCTCGCTAGTAGTTTGCAACCTATTTCTTAGACGATGGAATTTTGTTATAAAAGTATTTTTTGATGCATAACCTCAGTTTTACTAAAAGTAAGAACGCTTCAGAAGACGTTTGTACATGGATAAAGCCCAGAGTTTTGGCAGCACAACATAATCATATCATCATCATCCATATCTATTTTTTAAATAAAAATTGCATTAGAGGAAATGGAAGTAGGAACTTTGTTCCAGTGAACCGTATCTCCATATTATACAAACATCTATTCTCCATCTGCTAAAAAGTAAGTACCACTCTGATCTGGAATTACAACCTTGCATACATAATGCTGATGATGATGGTGATGCATATTACTTAAAGTCTAACCACTCTCCACTGACTCCATCCACCACTACCCAACAACGCCACCAACACCACAGCTACACACATTGCTCCAGTTTCAGCGAACAAGAGATTCTCATTCGCTCGCATACATAAGTAATGTGACGAAGAAACAGCACCGAACAGTGTGGAGAAAGGAGTACACAGACGTTACAACAGCTCCATCCTCGCTGGATGCAGAGAGGGTCCAACAAGCAAAGACTACATGATGAGTACGTGCGTTTTTAATACGTCCAATTGATCAGCTTATTTTTGGCCACACGTGTTCCTCATAGATTTGCCAACATTTGGAGTACGCTTGATGATAAGTAATATGTGAGTGTGTGCACATACAAACTAGGCTAGTAGGCAAGGTGTACGTACCTACACCAGCAAATAATGCAATAAAAGTGAGGTCTCCTACTACGCTGCTGCTGCTGTCTGAGATTCTTTTTCGTCAGAAGGATATCATATCATCATCCTCAATACGTGAGCTCCTTGCCGTGTGGTATGCATTCTATATGAGCGAGTAGTTAGTTATATACTTGGCTGGCTTTTTTTTGAGAATGAAAGAAATACTCAGCATTGACATGGACAGGATGAAAAGAGTCAGACGTCATGTTGAAAGTCAATAACAATAAGTCAAGTCAGTAGTTATAAAAGTGGTGGTGATGTTATCAGACTATAATAAATAACAACAACAAGACTTTCGATCAGCAGCAAAACTTAACTTATTGCGGCAATAGTATAAAGACGGAGGCAGGTGTGCACATTCAAACGCTATCGACAGACGAGACCATACATACATGCTCATCGCTTTGCAAATGAAATAGAAAGAGCGAATAAGAAGAAAAAAAGAAGCTTTTCTTTCTTGGTTGTCAAGTTTAAAGAAAGTGGTACAAAAAGAAAAGAGGGGTATATCTATCTATCTACGTAAAAGTAAGTGAAAGAGGAAAAGAAAGGCATTTTCTATCCAGCTTTTTGAAAGTTCAAACTTGGGCCAACTGACAGAGATCGAATTATTCGCTTTCAAGTCATATATCTTCGCAGCTGAAGTATCTTGATTGATCTTCCGTCTTTTGTATTACTTAAAAAAGTGCTTTCCTTCCTGTAGTAGAGCTACGCGCTTGTTGTGTTGTTTGTTGGCTTAGTTTTATTCCAGTCTTCATTTGGGAGAAGGCAGGAAATGGTGCTTGATGAAAGCAAGCTTTGGTGCAAGAGAAGGGGGAGCAGAAGAGCATAAAAGCAAGAAGTTTTCTTTCTCCAATTTGTATGGTAGTATATTTACAATAGATGGATTATTGAATTGGATTTATTCTAGAGTAGGGAGTTTGATCCGGGTAGTGTGTTGGCCTTTGTTTGTATTTTGGGACTGGGACAAATACTCGGAGACATCTGCTAGCATCATGTCAATTGCAACGCTTACGTAAGTTTTTGTCAGCACAAGTTTTCGTGTCAATACAAAATAAAGAAGATGAATTCTAATCAATAAAAACGTAATATTTTGAATTGGCTTATTTCATTCAGATTAAATTGGGACAGCGTCAATGCGGCAAAGACAGGCTGGCGTGTCAAAATAAATGGTCTTATATACTCCCAACGTGAAGATTTCAAAAGGAGATTTCCTGACAAAGTCAAAGAAGAAGATCCTAACGGACAAACCTTGGTAGTGACTGCAGAGGAAGAGCCTGCATTTGACCGTAACAATCCTTATGACTTGCCAATGTATGTTGTCATCCAATATCTTAAGGTACTTGGAGAAATGAAGTACAGGGTAGTTGCTACTCATTCCACAGTGACGCAAGATTATAATCATTCAGCAACGGTTTGGACGTTACAGATCCCATGAGATTCGGCTGATGTCGTAGTAAAAGATGCTTTAAGCATATAGCATTGTTGTTCGTTTTCTTTCATTAAGTTACCAACATGTTTACGCATATCATTGAAAAAAATATTTCAGCTAAATCTGTATTATTATACAAGTTATTTTTTAAAGATTGTTTTATTTGTCAGAATCCGAAACAATTTTTATTTTATTTTATGGCTAAGTGCGTAGTATGTCTCATATAACGCCAAACTGCTGGAACATTGCTGGCTGCATCAACAAACTAGTTCATAAAATAGTAATAACAACAACAGCCTTCCACTTTCTTTGCATAATTCCGAAGTCGTAGCGTCACAGAAGTCACAAGTGAATTCAATTCAATTACTTAATATAAAATGTCATCACATTCCATTCAACTTGCCTTTCTCGAGAAAACACGACAGTATTAAAAATGTAAAGTATATTATATTTTGCTCATAGCCGGTCCATTACAAAAATATGCTCGGTTAGGCATACATACGCCGTGTAACAATGAAAAGTATAGAATATTAAATATATAGAGTGCTAGAAATACCAAAAAGCTTCGACGATTTACCAAGCAAATAAAATATATTGATGCACAGTATAATATATTTTATGTACTTTTTTGCGCTACATACATATAATGGGTAATAGGTATGCTAAATTGAAAAAGTTGCCTCGTACTTGATTACTGCTAAATAAAAGAAATGTCTGCAGACTATTATATAGCGGAAACACTTAATATGGATAATACTCATATAGCATAATAGCTGTATGTATGTAATAATAATAATAACAAAATAATTTAATAGTTTTAGCTGCAACCAGCCAGCATACATGACTATAAGCTCGCTCATGTAACAATGTTCTTATTGCATGAAGATATAAATAAAAAACAAACAGTGAAATGAAACGAAACTTATTATCACTATTGTCGCAACCTAAGTAAAGTAAACTTTATTTGTATGCATATTGAGTGCATTAAAATGCATATTATCAAACGAATGAAATTAAATATTGTATTTAATGAAAATGCTCCTGTTATTGTCTATAAGTACATTAATAATAATTATCAAGAAAGACATGGATTAAAAATGAACCAAAACGAAACTTGGAGATACACCACCAAGCCCAAGCCAACTCAACGTTGTGTCAACAAAACTTTGAGTCATCGTCATCATCAAGAGGTAAGTTGAGACAATTTTGTAATGTTCATAATAACATGTTATGTTATTAGTGTACTTACTTTGCCACTTGATAACTGGCTTATATGATTATATGAACAAATAAAGTGTAAACAAAGCCATAAAGCTTATCGGGATAGTTAAATGTTCACTATTTACCGTTTTAAATGCGTTTACTGTAAACTTTTTATCAGTTCCATATACCTACGCATCGTTTCATTTGTATCATTCTAAATTCCTAACTGGACTGGATGATTCACTTCTTTGAGTACATACCATATTTATGAACTCGATATACAATAATTATGATTTTTTTCTTCTGTAAACCGTACTATAATTTGGGATATGCCCTAGTCAGCATAATAGTTCAATACGAATACGAACGAACAACGTGAGATGATAACAACCAAAATGCTCTATATTGTACTAGGTACCTACGACGCTGAAGAGAATAGGTCTTTATGTTTGTCTTCACAGAAGCCTCAATTACAATTTTACAATAATTCACATAATTGAACGTACTGAGTTGTAATGACAATGCTATGTGGTAATAGAGGCAATATATGTATGTAACATAATACGAGGACAAAATGACGATGACTCAATCTTGTACATTTTAAGTTAACCTTGCCAAAGGAAAGCTAGTTCAAAATAATTTCTTATCCGTCACATTATCGTAAAAGTATTTGTCAATGCTGTGATTTATAGGGTTTGACAAAAACATTATTTTTCGATGTTTTGAACAGTTTGCAGTTGTGGGCGGATTCCTGATTTAATTTCTACATTGAACATTTCTTAGCTTGTTATTTGTCTCATAAAGTCTCAGTGCAAGTCAGCAATTCATTCATTCCATATTTCACTGCTAGTTAGATTTTTGTCTCAATGTTCCATTTCGATGCTTACAAACTTTGAGATTATTAATTTGGTCATAAGAATTCTGCGGTTTCCAACTTCATTACAGAAATACATTTAAAAGCCCGACTACACGGTTAACTGACTTCCATCTTAAGTTATTGTAAAACGTGATTCAAATTTAATTAAAATTATATTAAAATTATAAGTTTCGTGTCCGGCGCATTAAAAGTTAACAGAGTTGAAATGGGGATCGTTAATATTGTGTATGATT